>JAEMWC010002035.1:52500-68645 GCA_016490735.1 Pachyseris speciosa | reverse complement strand
TGGTAATTTAGTTATGTCAGGGCATTAAGATAGCGGTTGAATACACAAGCTAGAAAACAAAATGGCGGTCACTGTGATGTCATTTATGACGTCACCATGGCTCGAATAACCATAAACAATGCTGAAATTACATTTCAAATACGTATTATTCCAAATATACTTCTAGGTAAAAAATCGCGTGCATTTCAGAAAGAATAACATTTTTTAAGTGTTTTTTAGAAATCCAAGATGGCGACCAAAAGCATGGTATGGGAGGCAAATTTAAAATTCGATTTACAAAGTGACAGCTACCGTTCTATCCTTGCTATCATACATTTTTATGATGCTGAATAGTTACAGATTAAGATTATACAGGTTTTGTTTGTTCCCTAAGTGAGCCATACAACCCCCCTAGCTGATGGACTATATATGTTCACTGGGAAAGAGGATCTCTTCCCGTCTTAATATAATGCGTAGAGCGCACAAGATCTTACCTCGCTCTGCTGGTATTACTTTAGTTATATAATGCTGGGATTCTGCTCTAATAGTAGAAGAGAGACAATCTGCTTTTGTGTTTGGGTCGGATAGCTGTGGTCAAGGAAGCAAGGAATATCTAGATAAACTGCATAGCGCCCAGAAAAAGTTCAGAATCGGGCGTCAAAATAGACGTGCAATTCTCGCCTGACGCTGTTGGACCAACAAATCGGTCCGTCAAATCATAGCGTGAAAAAATGGCCTTAAGCCACGTAAAATTACATTGCCAATGAAGACAAACCACATGACTTTTCATGAGGCCGTCATTAGGGAAACAATTGATCCTATCTGCGCGTTTGAGGAATAGTTAACCATATGATTGGTTCTGTGCAATTAATTGTATTTCACTCAGAAATTGGTTGCTGAATGCTATATAGGTCTTTATATTATATTTATTTATTTATTTATTTATTTATTTTATTTATTTATTAGTTATTAGTTATTTATTTATTACCGCATCACCTTGCCCTGCACAAAGAATCGCCTTAGAGTGCAAGGGAGAATTTTACGCGTTTTAATCCACAGAAAGATCAAGTTAAACATCAATTCAAGTTTGGCCCTAGTAATTCAAATTCCATCGTTTAATTGTACGGAGCTTTTTTGAGGTAAAGAAGTAAAATTTAAACCAATATGTTTCAGAAATATGGGTGATTTCTACGAAACGTTGGCGTGGTCTTATCCCGCAAATGAATATTGTAATAGCATGTAAATCTCCAAACACTTTATTGTAATAGCATGTAAATCTCCAAACTTTATTGTAAGCGATTACTGAATGCTTGCCAATCGAGTAACCACAAAAAATCTGCATATAAACTCCCCTCCGAATATAAATACACAGGGTGAATTTCAAACGCCAAAATTCTCACAATAATAAGCATTCCCAAATACGCTCATGCACTGTTGCGATTAGCTGTTTTAGACTGCTGGTTTAGTCTGCTGGTTTAGTATTTCAAGCATTGAAATACTTTGACCGTCCATCCCTAGGAAATTAAAAACGCATAATTTTTCCAAAAGAAAATCTATTCCGAAAACCCAAATATTGCCAATTGAACGGAACTAAACTGAGGATTTGTTCGGAATTCTACAGCATGTCGTAAATTTGAAACTTTTAATGTCTTAACCCGCACCCGACACATCGACAACAATAACCAAACTTCAATTCAAGCTGTTTCCGTTTTAGTTAGCTTATTTTGATTTAGTATCCTCTCCGACCAATCAGAACAGTTGATTTTGGCCACAACCAGTATTCCTTGTCAAGTCTGGATTATTCCTTCGGCGAGTTTAAATTGGCGTCCATCTCGGGATTTTCTTGTTCGTCTCGACCTTGATGGTCTACGATAATGCGAAATCCAACTGCCTCAACAGTGTTGGACTCCTCTTGAAACTCTGGAGGATTTCTGCACCTTCATCCGGACTTCAAGAGCTGGCTAACATTAGCGTCAGCACAGGTGAACAATAATAGCATGTTATTATCTTACTGAAGTTTTCTGTATACGATAGAAAAATTAATGGAAACCGTTTAAAGTGGAAGCAAGAGCGTTACGTTAAAGCGATTGCAAATTATGAGTGAAATGAAATTCCAGCCATACAAAAACACAGACAAAAGACGACATAATCGAGGAAAATCAATGCTCATTGATGGTCACACTTTATTATTTCATCCAAAAGATAAAGGAACGTTCTTGTAACAGTATTTGGCACAAGACAGTGAGGTTAAGAGCAAACAAATTAGATATCGCCAAATTTATTCTACATGGTGGGCGTCACTGCGATCCTGAACCAACAACGTGACTGTAGACTGGCTGTGCACATTGATCAAACTGCCAGAACATTAATAGCAGGCGTTTGATTTAAAATTGAAATAATTGTCAAGGGTACTTGGCGAGTAGGTTAAACAGCTTCAAACTGAAAAACCTTGAACGCATGGTATATACATTGCCTTCTTTTTCACCGAGGAGGTAAATTTGTACATCCCTCGGACATTTAATTTGAAAGTATATAAGGCTATTTTTGGCATATTTCTTGAATAATTAAAACTCATTTTTTATGTCTGATAATTTTTGGGGGGGAGAGGAGAATTTGTTGTTTTCAAGCGTATTTCCCAAATAAGGGGGGAAAGGACGGAAACCAATAGCTATAGCAGGCAGGGATTCCCACAGCGTCTGAAATGTTGAGTTGAAATGTTGCTATCAACGTAGCCAGCGTTTATAGTCTTCGTTATTATTTTTTCCACTGAATGCAGACACCAGTTGAGCAACCAGTTAATAATCAGAACACCGTGACGCCCCAACGGGCCGTGGCATGTCTATGTACCTCAGTTCAGATACAACATTAACCCCTTAACTACCAAGGACGTATATATACGTCCTCAACACCGTTAGTGCTTTGAAAACCTACCACTTTCCCAAATCCCTTGCTATGGTTGAAATGAACCATTTTTATTGCCAAATGCTCAGTTATGTAGACTATATCACACCGTAAAGTGACCAAAACTCCCAATTTTCATCGAATATGACCGTTTATTTTGTTGCAAAACCAAAACTGTTGTCTTCGAGCACCGCTTGACAACACCAAAAATACGCAACTTTGCTTTGAAGTTTCTCGGACAAAAATATCTTTTGAAGCTAAAAGTCTAAGTTGGCAGCAAACTTCGACTCCACCTCTTGAAATCTATTCCACATTTTCCTGCTCACTTATTTAGCGCGACGCGGATAACGCTTTTGATTTCACTTGCACTCACTGGTCTGTAATTTTCACCATTGTGACCCAAATGAATTCTGGGAAATTCTTGGATAATGGCCGCATGGCAGTCCGCCAATTTTCATTTCAGATATTTTTTAGAATCGTGTCGAACCACCCGGTCCTGCTGCCAAAATATTGCACCGACTGCATTATTTACAAGTCAAAAGTCGCCAAAATTTCCATGCGAGGTCCCGGAATCTACTCACAGGACGGCTAGGAACACAACTTCACTTCGTGAATCATCATGAGTCAATCGAAACCTTTCGGCGGCTCACTTGGTATGAAATTGCTTCTCACCTCTGTCGTCTCTCAGAGGATTGCCTCTACCCACCAACCCAGCTTTATGATGCCAGGCAGGGGGCTTCTGAGGTGGAAAATGGCTCGAAAATCACACTTATAGATCAAATACCTACCGAATTGTTAGCTGCAGTTGACCGCTTAGGGGTTAAAACAAGCGACAGCTGGCGTGACGAGGAAGATTGAGCTTTCGGTGTTGTGGACCAGCAACATTGCCGTGGTAACGCCTTATATGGAATAGAAAGGTCATCTTGACCTCTTACCCACAAAAAATTGCTAAAAGTGACGTGCAGAAAGTCGGCAGTGAAGGGGTTAATAGTAGAGGCGATCTGCACTAAAGTTAAATCACTTTACTGTAAGCAATGCACCCAATCAATGCAATGAGGACACTTCCCAGCAATTTAATCCACACCACCAGCAGTGCTGTTAACAATTATAGTCTTTACACAACGTATCGTTACCAAGATTCAAGTTAGTCAACCATTTATTTTAAGTGGAGTAAGGGAAGCGTACAGTTCCGCCTTTACTTCTCAAGACTTACTATCTTGTCACTAATTGTCATTTCAGTGCATTTTACATTGCCCCGTGTAATCAGCTTTCAGTTGCACCCATATTTGTATAGGTAATCACATGATTTCGAGTGCAATTTGGAATAAATAAGCACGAGTAAGAATTTTTTCACAGACTCACAAAATTGGGCGAGTGCAATTTGTGGTCTTTGAAAAAATTTACAAGTGCTTATTTATTTCAAATTACACGAGAAAAATCATATGATTACATATTAATAAGATACACGAAAAAATTGTGTTGCATAAGCAACGCAGGTGAATCACGTGCAAAAATAATTTATTCATCACGCGCAGGTCAAAACAACAGTTTTGTCAATGTTTTTTAAGTTTTTAAGCCGCAAAAACCGTCTGAAAAGTTGTAGGCTATAGCTATAAGGCTCGTTTGTTTTTCAAGTGTCTATCAAATGCTTTGTAATCATTACCTTCAGTATTTCTGGTTCATAATCTTCGTCTTGCTTGTTGTTGTTTTCTCGGCGTAAAATGGCTTGAGCAAAGTGTTATTCAAGTTCAACGGGCTCATAACTTTCGATTTCGTCGGTAATTCTGTAGACAGCACTTTCTCCAAACAGACAGTGCTTGCATGCATGCATGCTCGTTTTTACAGCTGTTTTCAGCTCCTCTGCGAAAGGAAACTTGCTCAAAACGTCGGCCATTGTTTGATCGATGTTTTCACAATTTTCAACGGGGCTCAAACTTACCGCGAAATTGTTGCTATAGAAACAGCTACTATTTGATTGGCTCATTCAAATTTCTATTGTTTCTAAACCAATCAAAATACATTTGAAATTGCACTGTTACAGCTTTGCACTCGTGCTACACGTTTTCGCACTGTGTTACAGCAAAACTGCACTGCTTTTTCAGCCAATCAGAATTGAGTAATTTTTTCGTGCATATTATTAATAACCGTATGACATAGGGTGACCTTGAAGTTTTTTGTCAAGGAGATTTACGACCACACAAACAAGGAGCCTAAGCTAGCGCCAAACCAGTGTCGGGCAAAGAATTAACACCAGGAAGGGATATTTGAGCCATAAACTGAACTCATCGCTGCCAGCTTTCAAAAGATCTCCCCTAATTTTGCCTTTGCTCGTTAAGGGCACCTAGTTATTGTTAGTTGTGATAAACTCAACATTTATTGCTATTTCAAGGTGCTGCTGCTGTTGTTTCTAAAAGACATTTTATTCACTTTAACTTTATTTCTTGAGCTCCCACAATACGCTTGGCGTCCCTGTTATTCATGATACTAAGTAGTAAGTTGAATAAAGTGTTATGTGTTTACAGCTATGTTACCATGGTTTGTTCCTTTCGGTTCATCGATAATGTTTTGCCATTGTATTCGAGACATCAATATTTGTATTCATAGCGCCCTTCTAAATTATCTATTTCAAGGCAGGAAGGTGAGTCTCTCTTCATTGTTGTGGTTCCTGTTCCTGCAATTGCTAATGTTATCAGTTACCACCATGGGCCCCATTTACATCTTTGCTACCACTTCTACCTTTGTAAATCTTCTTTGTTGAATTTAACAGAGACTAGGAATGGACTCTGAGGAGCAACAACCAGAGCAACATGAACTCCCTATCCAGTCTTTCCAGTTGCCTTCTGCTGAGAGTGTCTCATGCGACTCCGAAGCAGACCTCATTCCATCTGATATTGGGGCGATTTATTATGAAACCACCTACCAACAGCTAGTAAGAGATCGAGATGATCTGCGACAAAGATACGAGCGACAGAGAAGGGAGAGGGGATCTCTGGAGATTCAGTTCCATCACGAATCTGACCAAAAGGTGTATTTCGAGGAAAAGATGTCCGAGCTTTCGCGGAACCTGTTAAGCTACGAAGAAGAACTGCAGGCGCTGAGGCTTGAGAACAGCCGTCTGAAAGCTCAGTTTGGACAGCTGAGATCCCCCATACAGACCAGACTGAGTTCAGGTGCAGTGGGCCTGGCAACGGTTGAAAGAAGTAGTTCATCTCTCGGCAACAGTGGCGTCTTCGTGGCCAACTCAACCAATGAAGTTTCGTCAGTCGCAGGGAGCTCCGACTTGTACAAGCAGGAGGTTGCCCTCTTGGCGCAAGAAAATGAGCTCTTCAAACAGATCATTGATGTTATAGACAAGCAGGAACAGAGCAAGGCCGTTTTAGAGGAAAGAATGTCTTTACAGGTTATGGAAAGGCAAAGGTGGCTCGAAAACGAAGACGTCTTTAAGTTAGAACGAGAAAAGGCTCAACTCGAAGAACGCGTCAGGGAATTGGAAAGATCGGTCCGTGATCAGGAAAAATTACTTGACGACGTCCAAAGCAAGGCTGACGACAATTTAAGAGTGTATCAGAGAGAAAGCAAGGTGTTAGAAAGTGAACTCTATTCCCAATCTGCAGATTTTGAAGATTACGAAGTGCAAATATCTCAGATGAAGCAATCGTACGAAGAAGAGATCCATCAGATGGAAGTGAAGCTTGAAATTGAAATCACCAACAATAAGCAACTTCAAGAACAAACTCTTCAGCTGGAGAAAAATATTCTTCAACTGGAGGAGGAAAGAAAAGAATTAATGCTCAAGATCGAGGAAGCCTATAAAGCAGAAAATGAAGTTGTTGAAGAAAGAACTGTTTTGGAAGAGAGTTTTTCGCGAGATATAATTGAGCTTCGGCGAACTTTGGAGGAAGAGATCCAGAAGAAAGCGGAAATGTCGCTGGAAATCGATCGCCTGATTAATGAACTGATAGCGTCTGACAAACAGAAAAAAGAAATGGAGGCCAGGTTCTTTCAAGAAGCGCAAGAATTGAAAATCCAACTTGATAAGGAAAGAGAAGGTATTTGTTCTAATCTTTACGGTTCAGCTGCAAATCAGGTGATGTCGCATGCAAATATGGTGAAGGAGACACGACCAAGTACTCAGTTTCGTTCTAGTGGCAGCCAGCTGTCAGCAAAAGAGGAAGATTGGAAAATAAAACTAACTGAGGAAGTGAGGAAGAAAGAGAGACTCGAGGAAGAGAATAAGAAGCTATTGTACCAGATCAACGACTTACTGGAGAAGAATGCCGCCAGTGGAGCATCCCATACAAAGAAACTGAAGGACAAATTGGAGAGCGAAGTCACTAAAACGTCCTATTCTGGGAATACTCAAAGACTGAAAGAACTGGTAGCCGAAATAGATGAGTTACGAGAAACTTGTCAACTCCTCGAAAGAGATGCCAAGAAAAAGAAGGAGCTGAAGAATAAAAACATAGAGCTATCTGAGGAAATTGAAGAGCTCACAGTCAAGAAAGAGGAAATGATCCGTAAGCAGAGGGAATTGATGAAGGAGCTGGATAGTTCCCTGTCATCCGTGCAGCGGGTTGAAGATAAAAATAGGCGACTTGCTGAAGAAGTTGAGAATCTTTCAAGGAAAATACGGCAAATGGAGGACAACTTCAAAAATGAGAAAGAGGACTGGATGAGGAATCATACCAAAGACAAGACCCTGCAGATCAACGATCTCTTGAGCGAGAAGGAATCGATAGAACGAAAATACAACGAACAGTTGAAGGTCAACAGAAGCATGGAGGCCGAAATGGACTCTCTAGAATCAAGGATTTACGATTTGGAAAGAGCCAACGAACGCTTGGAAAGGAAGAACAGTGAGATGAAGACTCATTTAACAGAAGAGTTGAACTTTGAGAGAGGGCGAGCAAAATCCATCAAAGATGAACTCGACAAGAGCGTTGAGCTTTTCAAAAACAAGACGGAGGAACTTGAGACGATTTTATATGAAAAGAAAAGGAAGTATAACGAGGAGATCAGGAATTTAGAAGAAGAGAAACAGAGAATCCGGGGTGAACTGGAAAATGAAAAGGAGACATACAAAAAGCGCTTCGAAGAGGAAAGGAAATTGATGGAAAATCGGATAAAAGAAATAGAGGCCAAACTCTGGAAACAGGACGCGACAAGTGGAGAACATAGAGCAAATCAGGAGGTAACCTGCTCTTTGGGTTATGATGAAAGCTTTGCAAATGGCACGGTAAAACAACGTGGTCCTTATTTGTCCACCCAGACAATATCAGACTTGAGGATGCAAATGGAGACTCTAAAGAGTGACAAAAAAGAACTGCAAGAGACTCTTCGGGATGCAGAAAGGAAGTACCGCCGAGAAATTGATGATCTGGAATACGATAGAGAGCAAAAGATCCACAGGGTGAAAATGGAAATGGAGGACGAATTCAGAAGAAAAATCGATGACTATGAAAACCAAATCGAAGAATTTAAGATGGTCATAAAGGAGAACGCATTCTCCCAAGAGAGCGGCTCATGTCTTGGAGGACCTACAAACAAACGAAATTATAATGAAGCTTCTGAGCAAATGACCAAACTGATTGAAGAACATAACGAACAAATGGATGAACTAAGAAGGCAGATAAAGCTTCAGCTGGAAGCTTTTGCGAACGAAAAGCAAAACCTTAAACGGGAACTACAGGAAGAGAGGCAAACCATAACGCGCGAACAGAAAGGTGAGAGCTCGTTGCTTGTCACAGTTCACAAACTAACAGAGGAAGTGAACAAGTTCAGACAAGAAAGAGAAACTATCCTGAACAAGCTCAAGAAGGAGAGAACTAATAGCACCAGACGAATGACCGAGATGTCAACGACTGTGACGAAAGTCAGAGATGAATGCAGCAGGCTACGGAAAGAGAAAGAAGACGCTCAAAAGGTAATGAATGACCTAAGAAGGAAGCTCACCGCGGCTGAAAGCAGAATACGGGGTATGGAGGAAAAGCATAGACGAGAAATGCACCAACTGGGGGTGAAATACGAGTTCAAGAAAACAGCGCTTGAGCAAGATTCAACAAGCATAGAGAATCAGCTAAGAGAAAGCTTGCAAATAGAGTATCAAGTTGTGCTGAATAAAGAAAGAGAGAGGTACGAGGATGCAATGCGTGCCCTGAGGAAAGAGATCACCTCTCTGCAAGAGCAGCGAATGCAAATCGAGATGAAGCTTACCAGTCAGAGTACACAGAGCTCTTACAGTCTCCTCATGGACAGAAGTACCTCCGCGAAGAAAGAATCATTTTACATATCTGAATCCGATGTAGAATTAAGGTTTTCACGTGGATTAAAACAAATGGAAGATAGAATAGACAATCTAGAGCTTGAAGTGGAGCAGTTGAAGAAAGAGAAGGCGGAAATGAAGGTCAGTTACAGAAAAGAGAAAGTACAGATTCATGCGCAGTTTGATCGAGAAAGAGATCGTATGGAGAAGAAGTACAGACGGCAAATTGAAGAGTTGAAAAGAAGGCTTCAAACAGCTAATATGCAAGTGCAATCATCCATTCTGGTTTCCAAGGAGTGGGTGAGTGGTTATTATTGGGACGTGTTCCTAACATTCTTTAATCAAAGTACGAAGAACTTTTAACAGTGGCTTTAAAATATTGAAACTTACTCTTGAAGTACTCTTTCGGTATTCTTTCGCAGGACCGTTCTCCTCGTAAGTCAAGATACTCATCAGACGAGACTGAGCTTCAACATGAAAAGAATTTCTCCGTTGGCACCATAAGTGGCACTTTAGAAAACGAGATGAGTATGCTGAAGGACAGAATGGCCAACATTGAAGAACGTCAAAAACAACCCCTGGAATCCAAAACCAAGAAGGTAATGAGTGCTTTTATGTAAGTCAATGTTGTTTATGGCTTGTTTTATAGCGTGCGTTTGCATTCTTCTCTTTACTTTTTTAGCTGTTTGCTTCGGTTTGTTGTCTGTGTTGTTTTTGTTTGTTTGTTTGTGTTCTTGGCTTGTTTTACATTCATATAGTTTAGTCTCCCAAGGGTTTGGTTGTCACTTAACTTGATCAAAAAGTTTCGGGTGTATTGGCTGTATTGACTCCATTGAAACTATTTTCAGTAAACGTTAAGACTCAGAACAACTTAACAGTGGTAGTTAACTTTCTAGTTTCAAACATTAGCGCATTAGCTATTTGCAACATCAAGATCTGCAAAGAAAGCCTGGATAATCTATCAGCCTTAGCTTGTATGCGCTTATTTGCAGTCTGACAAATCATAGGTTGAGGTTCTTTAACTCATACTGTGTTCCCTGCCGATCATTTGCACAGAAAAATTCCATTCTAAACGCTGTTACGTAACGTTTTTCCACAGAACTCAAATGTTCGGTTTTCATCAAGCCTAGAAAGAGGTCGCGATCAAAATCGTCTCTCAAGCAGACTGTCGTCATCAATGCTGGCCCTAAACTCCAGCGCACAGCTACGAGGAGGAATATTTAAAAAATTCAAAGGCACCCTGAGTTCAGAAAGCACAGGACGCTTCACTAGGGATGCCAGGAACACCTCCTTCTTAAGTCAGTCTCAAAGCGATCTCCGCTCTCTCAGAAAAGACGCCTGGGTAAGAGACGATCAGTTCCTTCAGAGTCGAGGTTATGGTGCTCAGACATCACAGTCCATGACATTAGGTCGACAAGAAATCGTACCATCCCATTTCTCATCGTTTATTGGTGGAAAAACGCTGAGTGGTTTTGACTCTTCACGGAGCAGAGGTTTCCTGCAGACGGGAAATTCTTTGCGCAATGAGCAGTTCTTCGTGCCATCCGTTGGCATCTTGGGTGGCCTTTCCCAAGCAAGAGGTGCTGTATTTGGAGGATCGTTGATTGGAAACTATAGTAGCGTGAGCGGACTGCACTCTGGTCTCGGTTTTCAGCGTGTGATGCCGTTACCCAGTTTGTATAGACAAGGTGGTGCCCCTGGCTTTGATGAGCGATTAGTCCACTCTGCAAGTCTCAATAACCTTCATCAACAAGTTCACGGAAGTTCTTCTAATGCAGCTTTCCAACAATCCTCAGTTGTTGTAGCCGGGAATTCTCAATGGAATAGTCATAGCGTAGCGACATCAGCAGAAGATTCTCCACACGCTGATGGGAGCGAAAAGGAAACTGACGCGACTGGAGCTGTTAGTTCGGTGGAATCAGTAGCGGAAACATGCGATTTTGCTGTGGGCGATACCGACGTTAGTCCTGCCGATGGAAATGTGACCTCAAAACAAGGTGACGATCAAGCAGCTGAAGCGAATGATCCTGGTGAAGGACAGGATAAAGACCCACCGGCAGACCCACTTAGTGAGTCGCCCTCTCTGGAAGCTGCAAAAACTGTGCAGCCTAAAGGTCCAAATCATTTATAAACCTTAAATGAGTAGCAAGAACTGCAATGCCAAAATAGACAAACAGGAAAAAAAGAATTGATAAATGGCGATGTTTAATATTGGGTAATTCTTACTACTGGAAGAGAGTACATTTTATTGATCGATAATGGATGCATAATTTCTTTCTCGGAATTTTATGGGGTTTTGACATTTTCCTTTCTTTTTTTTTTTAATGTCCTTAAGAAAAGGTCTTGACTGTTATTATGGGAACCGTAATTTGATGAGAGACGTCAATTTGGCCTCTTTGAAAAACACGTTTTGTGGCCCTTAAGCCTTTACTAATTTTTACCTTACTCTGTAAGGACATTTTGTTCCAAGAAGGAAAGGCTTATTTTAGTTTTGGCTTGAATTCGATGACATCTTGCCAAGTAATTGAATGAAATTACATACAAAGTTATTTCATGAGCAAAGAAATTAGCAGTTAGGACTTTCATTTGCAGTAACTTCGATGAAGTGAACAAAAGTTTAGTCAATAAAATTGGGAATAAAAGAGAAATGAAGGAACATTTGCAATTTACTTAAATCTAGTTTTTTTTCTGTTATGATTGTTTTGTTAGTTCCAGTCTTTAGTTATATTAGTTTTGCGGTCTTTCTTTTCTTCTTCTTCCTTTTTTTCAATTTCATATCAGCTATTGTTTGATCAAAACTCTATCTGTGCAATTTAGATCCATAGTATTTTTGATTCCATTCTGTTAGTTTTTGTTTTAGTTTGCAGACTGCTATCAGGTTTAACTTCTACTTCCTATGTTAACGAGGTTATAGAATTTGAAAATACTGAGGTGTTATAATTACAATAAAAAACGTTACTGCTGAGCAGGGAGTCAAATCCCAGACCAGACCACAAACCAAGGTCGACGCTGGCTCTGTAATCATCATCTGCTTCAACTGAGATGATCGCGTCATTGGGTGAAGAGGTTAAGCCGTTGGCCTTGTCTCCTTCACCTCCACACGTAAAATTTGAAGGGGACGTAAAAGAACCCACACACTGATTGAAAAGTGATGGGATCGTAGTTCCCGGTGCTATGGCCTGTCCTCACACACATCTTAGGGTTGGGTGGAGGCTGGGTGATGGGCCGACCACCTGGACCCAAGAGCTCTGCTGGTTACAGAAACTTCTTAGGAGGCCCTATGCGCCACTTGGTGTGGAACGGCTAAATGGTATGATTAGCTCTTTCCAGTGGTGCTTAATTGAGTTGTGCAGGGTTGACGAAATTTGGAATCTAGCAATTATTTCCAACAATTAAGTGTCAATGTGTCAGAGCGGAAGCTCCCTTGGTTGGAACAAGGATGGCGTAGTAGTGGGAGCACTCGCCTCCCAGGATTGGCGCAGGTTCCATTCCTGGACTCGGCGTCATATGTGGGTTGAGTTTGTTGTTGGTTCTTGTCCTTGTTCCGAGTGGTTTTTCTCCTGGTACTCCGATTTTCCCCTCTCCTCAAAAATCCATATTTCTTAATTCCAATTATACTTCAAAACATTCGACTCCATGTAACAATGCAATGCCAACTCTATTTCGTTCCAAATATAGCGTTTTACAGTAAACGTAACAGGAATAAACTAGAAAAACAGATTTTTCAGCCTCGTGGCACCCACAAGGAGTTGCGGCCATCCAACACAGCGCCTTTTTGTTTCGCTCCGCCATTGTGGAAGTCAAGTTTTCGAAGATGACCGATCTTGCGGGGAATTCTGACGAAAACTCGCCGTTAGATGCGCTCTCTGGAGCTTCAAAACAACCTTCGGAACTAGATGTTGAAGGTAAGCGTTTTGGCCAGGCGCTTTTAGCCGACCAAAGTTTCATTCAAGCGATTTCGACAGCTGTTATGAGTGGTTTGTCCATGAACACGGGAACGCCTCATGGCTCCGTCAGCCGAACTGAACTAACCGCGACAAAGCGGCCTGCCGGTGTGCTTTATGGCCCCAGAGATATGGTGGGAAAGTCTTTTGACTCCACTGCTGCCTCTGTGCAAGCTAAACATTTCAAACCTGATTTTCCCTCTCAGCGGGAAATCGATTCTGTTGTCCTTGATGACTCTCACGATGATTTGATTGTCCAGGACGAATCTACTGACATTGTAGAAGCCAATTCGGCCAGATGGCAGGCTTCAGAAGCACTTTCAGCTTTCCTAGGAACTACTAGAAAGCCTTTGGCAAAATATGACCACCGTCAAATGATAAAAGAATACCCAAGACCTAACGTGGATGCAGCGTTCACCCCACGTTTGGATTCTTACCTCCCTGGTCTCATGGGTGGTTTAACTGGCCCTGATGCTGAATTAAGAGAAGTTCAGGATAAGATTCTTGACATTATGGGCCCACTTGGCACCGCCCATGATAATTTAATTGAAAAGCTGGATGCTCAAACTCCTGTGATCCATTTCTCAAAGGAAGAAGTGACTGGACTTATGGCTATAATCCAAAGATCAATCCAGTTAGCAGGTCATGCTTCAGCCACCATCTCCCAGAAACGTAGGGTGGCAGTACTATCAAAAGTAAACAAAGCCTATGCTTCCGTGGGTAAAGAAGATTTTCCTGAGGCAGGCAAGGACCTGTTTGGCAAAGGATTTGAGTCTCGTCTGAAGGAGCGAACGGAGACAGCCAAAGCCATATCCGAGGCTAAAAAAAGTGGGGCATCAGCTTTTTCGCCCCAACCCTCCACGTGGTCGCCCCTATCTGGCACGTGGAGGGTCATGGAACAATGTGCGACGGGGCACCTGCCCAGGTCGTTGGCAAACAAGGAGCAGACCTTACCAACCAAGGGGAAGGGGCTCTGTACCTCTCTCAAGCCACACTACAACCAGCCAGTAACCACAGGTATGTCACTAGGTCTTTTACCAATAAGTTCTGCCCCAGCACAAGTAGCTGGCCGCCTGAAGTATTTTCATGCAAATTGGAATCTTATTACAGACGACCCTTGGGTGTTGGAGACTATTATGGGCTACAAGATAGAATTTCATACAGTGCCCCACCAGGTAACCTGGCCCCGCACGTTCATGTCAATAGCTCAGCAAGAATCTGTCCAGGTGGAGGTAGACAAGATGTTCCTTCAAGGAGCCATCCACCCGGTCACCTCCAACACCGAGGGGGGGGTTTGTCAGCAGTATATTTCTGGTCGACAAAAAAGACGGCGGTCATCGCCCTGTTATCAATTTAAAGAATCTGAATTCCTTTGTGGGTTTCCAACATTTCAAAATAGAGGGAATCCACATGTTAAGGGACCTTCTAAAAAAAGGAGATTTTATGGTAAAATTGGATCTCAAAGACGCAAACTTTACTGTCCCAGTTTGGCTAGGGCATCAAAAGTACTTAAGGTTCCTCTGGAAGGAAACCCTATGGGAATTTGCATGTCTCCCCTTCTGGCTGGCCAGTGCTCCCAGAACATTCACAAAAATCATGAAACCTGTGGTGGCAACTCTGCGGAACTTAGGGATTCGCCTGATTATATATCTAGACGATCTTCTAATCTTAGCAGACTCAGAGCAGACTGCCAGACTCCATCTGGTGACTGCTCAACGTGTACTGGAGAACTTAGGTTTTGTTTTAAACCTAAAGAAGTCGGTGTTGTCCCCAGTACAGAAAGTAGAGTTTCTCGGTATGACTGTGGATTCGTTAACCCTTTGCCTTGCCCTTCCCCGGGACAAAGTCAGGAGTATTCGCAGGGAGTGCGAGTGTTTGATTGCAAATCCCACTACAACAGTGCGCCAATTAGCGCATCTCCTAGGTCGTCTGAGCTCTTCCATTCAAGCAGTGTTCCCTGCCCCACTGTACTACCGCTACCTGCAACAGGCAAAGATTCAGGCGCTCAGATCGGGAGGCCACTACGAGTCTCAAGTAGTTTTGAATCTGGAGGCTATAGAGGAACTGCAGTGGTGGGCAGAAAACCTAATGGCTTGGAATGGGAGGGCACTAGCTCAACCAGACCCCAGCATCATCATAGAGAGCGATGCCTCGAGGGAAGGCTGGGGTGCACACTACAATGGACTGAGCACAGGCGGCCTGTGGAGTCAGTCCGAGCAGTTTCTCCACATAAACTGCCTGGAACTGCTGGCAGGTTCTTTTGCAATAAAATGCTTTGCAAAAGACAAGACAAACATTCACATTCAGCTTTTCATGGACAATGTGACAGCTCTTACCTTCATCAACAAGATGGGGGGAACCAAATCCCGTGTCCTAGCCTCTCTATCTCTCGACCTCTGGCAATGGTGCCTACAGAGGCAGATAACAGTGTCCGCCACACACATTCCCGGGATTCTGAATGTGAATGCAGACAGGGAGTCTCGGTCTCACCTGGACTCCTCAGATTGGAAACTTTGCCCAGCAGTGTTCCAAGCCCTTCAGAACAAGTGGGGTCCAGTAGATATCGACCTATTCGCATCCCGTCTGACAAACCAGCTGCCTCGCTTCGTGAGCTGGAAGCCGGACCCCCTATCAGAAGTAGTGGATGCCTTCTCCCTCCAGTGGAACAGGGTCAAGGGTTATGCCTTTTCCCCATTTTGCCTTTTAGGCAGGTGCCTCAGTCAAGTTCTGAGACAGCAGGTACCACGTCTAGTCCTTGTAGCACCTGTGTGCAAAACCCAACCCTGGTACCCTCTCTTATTGGACCTCCTTATAGACCTTCCAGTCCTTCTCCCTCAAATCCCCAATCTCTTAACTCGGGAAGGAATGACTCACCCATTAACCCACCTCCAGCTGGGAGGATGGCTTATCTCAGGCAGCAGTATGAAGAGGGAGGCTTTTCTGTCCAAGCTAGAGACCTGCTCAGCAGCTTGGAGGAGAAACACCTCAGATCAATATGCGTCTGCATGGCGCAAGTGGACTAACTGGTGTGCTGAGAGGAAAGTCAATCCTATTTCAGC
>JAEMWC010002035.1:0-47500 GCA_016490735.1 Pachyseris speciosa | reverse complement strand
TGGCGGTCTTCCATGTCAACGTCAACGGGGAGCAGGGATGGCGCAGTGGTGAGAGCACTCGCCTTCCACCAATGTGGCCCGGGTTCGATTCCCGGACTCGACGTCATATGTGGGTTGAGTTTGTTGTTGGTTCTGTTCTCTGCTCCGAGAGGTTTTTCGCCGGGTACTCCGGTTTTCCCCTCTTCACAAAAACCAACATTTCCAAATTCCAATTTCATCTGCTTGTAAAGCGCATTTGAACATATACACATGGAAAATGCGCTATATAAGTTCTAAATTATTATTATTATTAACGTTATACAAGAAGTACCCAGAATTCCATTAGGTCACAAAGTCGAAAATTACAGACCGGTGAGAGCAAGTGAAATCAAAAGCGTTATACGCGTCGCGCTAAACAAGTGAGCAGGAAAATGTGGTGCAGATCGCAAGAAGTAGAGTTGAAGTTTGCTATAACTGCCGATAAACGTTTACAACTCGACGGAGGTTCACACGTAGAATGTAATTCCATAAACCGTAGGTTGAAACTAAAAGGTAAACGAACTAAAGTTACAACATGAATAAAAAGAATTGCACCAACTGCCAACGAAATACAGCTAACAAGAAACGACGATAAAGACTATACTTACATTGTTACGGCTACTAAGAAACTGCGAAATAAACTGCCTTAGGCGAGATCCTAACTGCGGGAAACTAAAATAAGAAACTTGCGCGTAGCGCGACTGCCAAGAAATGACTCCCCCAAAAAAGCAAGAAAACTAAGGCTTATAAGGCAAACACTGTAATTACATGCACAAAACGACGAGACAAAAAAAGGTGTAAATTGTGATGAACTGTAGAAAAAAGTCGGAACGAAGGTGTGACACACAAAACAATAACACTAACGAGCAGGCTACTGACTAGAAAACAAATTAGCGCCTAGGGATCTTACATATTCCGGCCCCTAAGTGCGAAGTAGAACGAAGCACTTACAACATCGCTGCTAAGATATAGGCGAAAATTAGTTAACCTACTTATCTATATTAAGGGGCACCAAACTAAGCAATTGTTGCAGCGAAAGACAAAAACTACAAAAAAAAAAATCTTTAGGAAAACGCCACTGGAATTGCTTCAAAGACAATGTCAGTGTGTTATCTAACGAACTAGCTACTGTCCAAGAAATGCTTGAGAAAAGTTTTCAGGGCTCGGTGAGCTTTGATCCCTCTTTCTCAACCAGCAATACAAGCTTGTCGACAGGGCGCTCGAGTACGGTAGACTTCACTTTCACTCTGACTTTACGAACAAAACCTTTCTTGTCTGGAAGAACCTGTTGAATCCTTCCAAGAGGCCAGTAATTCCGAATGGTGTTCTCAGCAGCAACTAGCACAACATCTCCAACTGAAAGATTTCTGCGGGGATGAAGCCACTTCTGGCGGTTCTGTAGCAAAGGGAGGTACTCACGAGACCATCTCTTCCAAAAGATATCTGCTAGGTATTGGATTTGACGCCATCTGCGTCGCGAGAATAGGTCATCCTTTTGGAAAACACCTGGCGGCATGACAATCAGATTTCAGCAACAGGAGATGATTCGTCGAACTGAGCGTATGCACCGCTCCCAAACACCACCGTGATGCGAACCATAAGGGGGGTTAAAGTTCCATTTGATGTTTTTCTGCAACATTGCTTCGTTAATCTTGTCGTGATTCCAGGCTTGAATTGACTCGCGTAGTTCGCGCTCCCCGCTTGTGAAGTTAGTTCCGTTGTCCGAGCGTATCTCTTCTACTTGGCCTCGTCTAGCAATAAACCTTCGCAGCGCGAGCAGAAAGGAGTCGGTATCTAGGCTATGTGCTACTTCGATATGAACTGCGCGAACGGTTAGGCACGTAAAGATGACGCCGTATCTCTTGACAAGACTTCTACAACGGCGCACCTGAAAAGGACCGAAACAATCCACACCAACAGCTGTGAAGGCAGGTTTGTCAGGAACCAAACGGTCTTCCGGTAAGTCGGCCATTTTCTGCTCGCAAAACGGTGCTTCGCGCCTTCGGCAACTGTAACAACCCGACAGGACTCTTCTGACTGAGGAGTTTGCTTTGATGATCCAATATTTCTGGCGTATCATGCTCAACACATGCTGTCTCCCTGAATGACCTGAAAGCTTGTGATAATGATCAACGATAAGATTTGAGATATGGCTGCTCTTCGGCAAAATGATTTGGTGCTTAGCTTCAGGCGAGATAGGGGCACGAGCCAATCTTCCACCAACGCACAACAACCCGTCTTTCAGAACGGGGTCCAGTCTGAAGAGAGGACTGCTTCGCTTGACGCCTTTGCTGCTTCTCAGACTACTCAGCTCACTGAACTCCACTGGAAAAGCTGTCAGCTGAACATTTTTCAGTATGGCTTCTAAGGTAATTAATGATGGATTTCTGCCGGAAGACATCAGCTGAACGATTCCCTTCCGACCCTTAGCGGCCATAAGGAGGTTGTTTCGATAACGTAAGATCAACGCGATCGACTTCTTCAAACGATGCCAGCTAGAGAACTTCTGGAAACGGTCTGCTAGAGCCGAACTGGACAAGACAACTGATGCTGCCAAAGACGTTGTCCGGGACTTCACTACCGGATCAGGTTTTACTTCCGGGTCGTCGTTCTGTAAAACAAGTGGGGTATCTAATTCCTTTCGCCACTGACGGTCAGACTCCCACAAGAACTCCGGCCCCAATAGCCACCTCTCGCAGTTAAGCAATGCTTCAGCTGTTAAACCTCTAGACGTATGGTTGCCTGGATTCAAGGTTCCCTCCACATGGTACCATTGGTCTGGACTAGAGCTGTCTCGTATTATTGCAGTGCGATTAGCGACAAAGGTGTGGAAGCGCCTGTTCTCGTTTTTCACGTAGCGCAGCACGGACATGCTGTCGGTCCAAAATACAGAAGGGTTGCTGAGTGGCATTTCAAACTCTCTCTTGAGCATCCTGTCTTGACGAACAGATAAGGTTGCTGCAGATAACTCTAAACGAGGGATAGAGACAGACTTCAAAGGCGCTAAACGGGACTTGGCAAATAGGAACGCACAGTGCACTCTGCCCTCTCCGTTGACCAAGCGCAGGTAGGAGACAGAGCCGTACGCAACTTCTGACGCGTCGGAGAAATGATGAAGCTGACTGGAAACCACTGGACCAAAGTCTTCCGGTATCACAGAACGATCAATAGAAAACGATGAAAGCTTCGGAAGATCGTTAAGCCACTTCTCCCAACTTGAACTGTACTCGGGGGGAACTTCGTCGTCCCATCCTAGCTTAACGCGGCAAAGATCTTGGAGAACTTGTTTTGCTACCAGAACGAAAGGCGAGACAAAGCCCAGAGGGTCAAAGACGCTGCTGACGACAGACAAAATGCCTCTGCGTGTAGGTGGCCGAGGTTTAATGCAAGTGTCGAAGGAGAGGGTGTCTGATTCGACACACCATCGAATGCCAAGTGCTCGTTGAGCTGGTAACTCGTCTTTGCGGAGGTCGAGCCTTTTGGACTGCGTGGAACGTTCTGACTCAGGAATGGATTGGAGCACCTTTCGACTATTGCTGACCCATTTCGTGAGCTTAAAGCCACCTCGTAAGAGTAGAGCTTGCAAGTTGGTGAGATGGGTGATCGCAGCAGTTTCTGAGGATAGGGACTTGAGGCAGTCGTCCACATAGAAGTTTCTCTTTACGGTATTTATCACTTCGGGAGGAAAGCAATCCCTGTTGTCCTCTGCAGTCCTTCGAAGCGCGAAATTAGCGCAAGCCGGTGACGATATGGCTCCAAACAAGTGGACAAGCATCTGGTATTGTGCGTCTCGCGCCATATTACCATCCTCCCACCAGAGGAAGCGCAGGAAGGAAGTGTCGTGATCCGGAACTCGCACCTGATGAAACATGGCTTCTATGTCTGCCATGACTGCGACTCTGTCCTCGCGGAACCTTGTCAGCACTCCAACAAGTGAATTGGTCAGGTCCGGACCTTTGTGCAACATGCTGTTGAGTGACAATCCCTTGAACTTTGCAGAACAATCGAAGACTACTCTGATCTTGCCTGGTTTATGGGGATGGAACACACCATGGTGGGGTATATACCACGCTTTACCCTCATCGGGACTAGCCTGGTCAGGAGGTACTTTGCGTGCATAGCCCTTGGCCATCAGGTCTGACATGAAGGCTCTGTAATCATCACACAACTTGGAATCTTTTTCTAACCTTCTCTTCAACCAACCGACGCGCGTCAAGGCCTGCGACTTGTTGTTGGGAACTAAGGCTTCAGGACTTTTAAATGGTAACGGGATTTCATAATGCCCGAACTTTAGCTGTATTTTCTCAGCGTTCTGCATAAAGCGGCGTTCATCTTGAGACAGCTCTGTTGCATCATTTGCGGAAATGTCAGCAAAGTCGCGATTGATCGATTGATATGGTTTCCATCTAAGCAAATGGCAGTCTTCTAAGGCGTGGTTCCTTTGGCAGAATAGGCACAGGCTGGGCTGGACGTTCGCAGCAGCAGCATCAGCACAAGAATTATGTTCTCCACATACGCGCTGACTGCTCTGCACCTGGGTAACAAAGGTCGATGTCTTTGGCTTGGAAGGTTTAAAACCATGGGATCCTTGAGGCGCTCTTCGCGATTTGAAATCAGAACTTGACTGACCCTTGTCCAAGATATCCCCGAAGACTGGATTTGTAGCAATCCTTGCCTCTTGATCAACAAAGGCCACAAGGTCGCTAAATTTCACTGGTCTTAACTGCAACTCCATAATGTCATCGACACAGCGACGCCATCTCTCTCTCATACTAAACGGCAGCTTGAAAATCAACTTCTGAATATTGCCTGGCTGGTCGAACTTTGATGCGTACTGACTGCTCGCTAAGGCATTTCTACAGCTTGAGAGGAAGATCGCAAACTTGCTAAGCGCTGAGCCATCTTCTGGCTTTATGGGGGGCCAACCCAAAGCTTTAGATTCATATGCTGAGGCGATCCGGTATTCATCTCCAAACTTTCTTTTAAGAAGTCTGCGTGCCTCTTCGTATCCCTCATCAGGGGGTAAATGCTGGCATGATCGTATCAGTTCCCTAACGTCTCCAGCGGTATACTGCTCAAGGTAATAAAGCCTTTCCGTACTACTTTGGGTGCGAGATTCTATCAGACTCTCAAAGGCCCGAACAAAGCTACGATAGTCCACAGGATTCCCATCAAAGATGGGAACACGAGGCTGAGGAAGTTTGTTTTTATTCTGATTGACAGCTAGCAATTCAACAATGCGATTCTGCTGAACCTGTAAGACGGTCTGCTGACGCTGTAAAACCATCGCCTCCCGTTGGAAGTCGTCACGTGAATTCGGGTGATCTGCTTCATAATCTGCTTCGTTCGCAATATTTCCTGCCACTCGCGGGGCATTCTCGCAAGAACCTTCGAACTCCAATTTGTAGGGACGCTGAAAAGGTTGAGAAGATGGAGTCACCAATGCTGCTAAAGCTTGACCCTTCCTTGCACTTTTGACCATTTCAGCTTCCAGGTTGAGGCGCGCCTCTTCTTGGCAAATTTCCTTTCCTCTAAGGCCTGGCGTTTATCAAGCATGACTTTCTCCGCCTCCAACTCCGCTAACCTCGCCGCTTCGTTCGCTCTCGCGGCCTCGATGGATGCCGCGCGACTGCCACGAGAACTCGCGCGACTAGACTGTTTCGAGGTAGATGAACGTGCTTGTAAACCGACATTGCTAACCGAGTCCTCTGGATTTATACTCGCGACCCCTTTAGGTGCAACAGACAAAAGTTTATCTTCGGCAACGGCGATCCAATTGTTCACCTGCTGGCGGAAGGCACTAAAATCATACACGTGTTTCGACAGATACTCGTGACATTCCGCGACACCCTTTTCATCTTTAACTTCGCGCCAATAATCATAATGAGCGTTTTTGAAATTATCGAAAGCCTTAATTGCGTGAACTAGTTTCTCCTTTACAGCCTGAAGATTCCGTTCATCGGAGAGCAAATCTGTGATTTCTCTCACTCTAGCGGAGACATAAGAGGCGAAACCTGACCTTGCGTCCTTCTTGCCACGAAGCCTTTCCAAATGAACTCCCTCTAAGTCCAAAGTAACATTATGCGTTCTCGTCCGAGTAGACTTACGCCGCGGGCCAGGAACTGTGGCATTCAAAAGCGGAGCGTCCATGCCGGAACGGCGACACGTACAATTTTCAACGATATAACTGCCGATAAACGTTTCCAACTCGACGGAGGTTCACACGTGGAATGTAATTCCATAAACCGTAGGTTGAAACTAAAAGGTAAACGAACTAAAGTTACAACATGAATAAAAAGAATTGCACCAACTGCCAACGAAATACAGCTAACAAGAAACGACGATAAAGACTATACTTACATTGTTACGGCTACTAAGAAACTGCGAAATAAACTGCCTTAGGCGAGATCCTAACTGCGGGAAACTAAAATAAGAAACTTGCGCGTAGCGCGACTGCCAAGAAATGACTCCCCCAAAAAAGCAAGAAAACTAAGGCTTATAAGGCAAACACTGTAATTACATGCACAAAACGACGAGACAAAAAAAGGTGTAAATTGTGATGAACTGTAGAAAAAAGTCGGAACGAAGGTGTGACACAAAACAATAACACTAACGAGCAGGCTACTGACTAGAAAACAAATTAGCGCCTAGGGATCTTACATTTGCTGACAATGTAGACTTTTAGCTTCAAGAGGAATTTTTGTCTTAAAAACTTCCAGACAAAGTTGCATATTTTTTGGTGTTGCCCGAGGGCATTCTAAGCCAATATTTTTGGTTCACAACTGAATAAACGGTCATATTAAATAAAAATTGGGAGTTTTAGTAAGTTTACGGGATGATGAAGTCTAAAAACTGAGTATTTGGCCATAGCAATGATTCATTTCAACCATTTGGGAAAGTTGCAAGTTTTCAAGGCAATGATTCCCTGAGGAATCATATTTAGTGGAGCGTACGGAAAAGAGTTAAGAGCTCCAGAGCTAGCGGCACTGGTTATTTAAATAAACCTACTCCTTACCTTACGCTCACAAAGTATATGTCATGTCCCATGTTTAGAACCTAGATTTTCTACGGCCAACTTATTCCCCGGCCCCTCTAACAACTCCTTCTCCCCAACCAACACAACCTCCGCAAGGGGCGAGGATGGGCAAGCCACAGCAAGAAGACCGCCCTCTCCTCTATCGCCCCCCCCCCCCTCCCCCTCCCCCTAACCGCACGCTAAAAATCTTTTACCCCTGTAATACAGTCTATGATGTCTTCTTCAAGATAAGGTTCACGGTATGGACTACGACGCCGCTGGAGGACTAAAGATGTTATAATAATATTTCCAGAAAGGATATATTTTTGTATTTCAAGCTATTAACATGAAGCAAAGAACTGTGCTACTGCTTAAATGATGTTTGGATATTTTACCAAGGTGGTTAAACACGAGCGTATTTATATATGCAGAAATGGTTTAGCGGTAATGGTTTCAATGTGTGTGCCCTAGTTTGTTTTGAATGGAATTTTTCAGTGGTTTCATTTTAGTGTAGTTGTTTTCTGAAAATATCAGTACTATTGTTTTGGCCATCCAAAAGGTGAATTATCACTTGAATTTCTTACACCTTAATGTTCAATTTAAAATCATAAAATATTATAGAGAAAGCATGCATGAACACTTCCCTTGTTTTTGCTGTTTACTTTGTTTGTTTGTTTGTTTGTTTGGTTCCCTCGTCTTCTTTTCCTTCCTGTATTCCAGTCGCACATACAGTGATTGATGAGAAACCATTTCACCAACAAGAATCAAGTCATCAAGAATGCTTTTCCCTCTGTTCGGGTATTCAAGTTTACTTCTAATGAGAAATAAAACAATCGAGCCTCATTTTGGACTAATCACTTCAATTATGTACTAAAGACTTTTCAAATCACCTGCCTTTGCACTTAAAGGCTTTATTTTCACTACTACTTAAGTAGTGTTGATACCTGCGATGACAATTCACATATTCAAACAGTGATACTGGGCTTTTCAATTGAGTGTCGTAAAACCAAAACCAAAGCAATTACTCCAGCCAATCACAACAGAAGTAAGCAGTGTAATGAGCCAATCAGAATACGAAGCAATTACATGTAGCCGGCGCAAAGCGCGGGAAAATACGCGCGTGCAAGTCACGATTGGTATTGGTTTTGCTTCTCATTGGTTGAGAAAGTGGCGCGAGTTTTCCAGGCCAATCACAGAGCGGAGCAATGCAAAACCAAAGCAAAACCATAAATACTTTCGACACTCAATTGAAAACCGCTCTATTCAAACAGTGATATTGTTTGGTATTGATTACAGAAACTGAGAAAGTTTTTTAGGACTTGTGTAAGTATAGTGGGGTTATTCCAGTTCGTCACTACATTAGATTCTTAAATTTCATGATTAAATAGTGGATTACGTGAACAACACAGTTAATTTAACTCTTGCTGAAGACATAAATTGTCACCACTCATTCACCAACTTTATCAAACCATTTACGAAAACCACCCAATCTCAAATTTCAAGAATAAAAAATACGTAAAATTAAACGACTGATTTAGTTTATCCAAACAGACGCTGGATAATGTACAAAAGGTATCAGCATGGACTGAAGAGCCAAAACAGAAAAGGGCAAGTACATCACTTGAATCAATGGCCAATAATTTCTAAAACTTTCCTAATGGAATGACTCGTACCATTTGATCTTCTAACCGGAATTTCTGGGTTTTCCGTATAAATTGTAAACATGCACGCGAGAGTTGTGCCCAGGGGCAGCATTTCTGGAACTAAATTAAACATTTCCTTTTCATTCGCAATTCAGCTAGGAACGGTAATCCGTTGTTGAAATTGATTGATTTATCTTGAGTGTATTTTAATCCTTAGACTGTAGGGAAGCTGTCCTTCCAAAATAAAGGTTTACTTTTCTTATTGCCAAGTACCAGGATACAATCAATTCGGATTACAATACTGAACAGAATAAACGAGACCAGTGTGGTGTGGATTAATCCAAGGATTTCAGTCATTGGAGCAGACTAAAGCTCATCCAATTCTCACGACAGGTGCCCATAAGAGTATCGTACTAGGTAACTTTGAATTTTTGGTGCTGTCTCATATCGTTAATTCACGATTTTAAAACTCTTTCTCGTTTATTGCCCAGAAAATACTTATTTTCCTGCAGGAACGTTTAAGGTTTGTGCTATGAAACCAGTTGGTTTTACCGCCCTAAAAGCTTTAAGATCAGCCACTTTTCTTACAAATGGGACGACTCTATGCGTGATCTTTTAAAACGTCTCCGAAATGAGACCTTTCCACCTCCAGTGCTAGTGTAATTAAACTACTTAGGAAGTTTATGTATCATATCTATTAGAGTACTGAAGCCTTGCTCTTACTTAAGAAAATATGGATAATATGAATGGACTCTGAACTGAACACATTGAGGTGAACCCATATCTCATGACTGACTCTTCAGTTCCATGCACCTCTAATTTAGTTCGACGTTCTTTATGCTATTGATACGCATCACATAACCAGGATACTCATGAATTTTACGATTTACCTTTATCGCCATGAAATTGTCCAATTCTCCACGTCCGTGGTTTTGGTACAAAAAGAAACTTGTACTGTAAGTAGCATAAAGGAGACAAAACTCTTGAAAAACAATTCCATTTCGGATCCTCGAAGACTGAATTTCTCAGTTCAGTTCTGACGTTCTAAATATTTGTTTCATCTGTTTTATATACCGCGCCACTCCGCGTCACATCATTTGCCTAAATATGATTTGTAATTGTTCTCCCGCATGAAAACTTAATGAGCGCAAGTTGATTGTAAAATGACTTTTTGTTTCCGAGCTTGTTGAAATTATCAGAACTTACACAAATCTAAACAATATGAATTCATTCATTTTAAAACATAAGGAAATTAAGAATATATTTAAGTGACCATCTAAAGTAAATTAAGTTATGGTTTATGACAACATTCTAGATATACAAACAAGCGAATTTTTCAGTAGGATATTTAAATACCTCCTGTAAATCTCCAGTTATTTAATGATTGTTCACACTTTAATATACTTTAATATGAAATTGCTGTATTGAGTAAATCAAAATGTAGTTAACTGTCGTGATCTTAACGAGTTAAAGTTTTGATTTTCAAGGCAAATTATCATTTTTTAACAAAAGGTAACAGTTTCCTTTTTGTAACATTAAATTTATACATATCTTCTGTGGATTGTCGATAATTTGTTGAAAAAATAATTTCTTAAACTTTGATTGCTTCAGTTTAAAAGAAAGCTACGCTCTCCGTCAAATTACAGTATTTGTAACACTTTCTCTGCGGCTTCCCCCAATTTTGATGATAATGACTTACGACACCAAAACCTGTTTGGCTCAACACTGAGGAGGAGGGAGAGCAGGACGCATAAGTGTGTTTCCTAGTTTTCGTGCGTTACAAGTAATTATGAAGAGGAGTGCAGAATGTTTCCGATTAGCGAAAATAATCGGGACATTGTGTTTTACAAAGTAGTATCTGTTGAAATCCCTCAGCAGCAGCAATAAATCTATAGTTTAGTTAGCTCTCCTAAGAGAGAGACAGAGAAAGTACTGGTCAGTCAGTCAGTCAGGGCTATCAGGCCGGACAGGACTCTATTTTAAGCGTAATCATTTTAAGGGCTCTATTTGCGTGCATGGAAAACAGTCCCTACAAGAGGGATGGTCAAAACTTGCCTAAGTATGGTTCCATTGCATTGAGTTCTTTTACCTGACTGCCTTGGGAAATCATGATTTCAATAACAGGGAACTTCAGATTTGAGTATGAGTACGAGGTTGGGTAAGCCGGAATAGGACTTTTAATTTCAATCTGCAGTTTTTGTTTGTTTTAGAAAATCACTTGCGACATCAATCTTGTTTCTGAAATCTCCTTGTCTAAGGAAGCAGTGAGGAAGGGTGAATCTTCTGGCGACGGGTAATTCATCTGTAGTATAGAATTCGACCAATTCAATAAAATTAAAGAAGGCGAGAGCACTGCAGTACGTAAGCGGATCTCAGTGTTTGATACAATCATCATCAGTATCGCGGCTAACATGATTTCATATACTCGCGCAAAAACATTTAGCATAAGACACTGACAGAAAAATGTTGTTCAAAAGAAAACGAAAGGAAAGAAAGTCAAATTGATAAATTCAATTTATTTATTTTATTTAGTTTGTAATAGTTATTATGAGGACTGAACTATAAAACCTCGCGACATAATAGAACGAAGTATAAAAATTAAGATCAACCTCATGCGAGGCAAAACTGGAATGTTCCTGACTTCAGAGCATTCGTCCTGATTCGTTTGAAGGTCTGAGGCTTTTATGTTAAATACCTAGCTGAGGAACATTTAATACAACACTATCCTCCTCCATTAAAAATAAATCTCGAAGAAATGTTCCGCGAGTGTGGTAGGTTTAGATTTGGTGTTAGGGTTATCTATGGTGCGCCGGCGTTCATTAAATCGGTCTTTTAAACGTCGTTTAGTCTCTCCTATATTTTCCAAATTGATCCTGAAGGTCTTAACATCCACGAAGAAACATATTATTTTATTAAGTTTATCATGTTTTATACCTTTCTTCTAGTATTTTATTTTACACTTTGAATCATTTTAGTTTTACGTGTTTCCGGTATTTTACTACATAAATACAGCTTCCAATGTAAATTCTCATTGTACCTGAAGAAGGCTGGTTTGGCCAGCCGAAATATAGTACACAAAACTTAAAACCATTCTACGTTGTATAGGCCCTTGCTTTTTATATACTCTTCGGCTATGTAACGCCACCATGCGTATGGTTGGAATGTATCATGTAACAATGCGTTCGTCTCAAATTTAGCGAGAAAGAAATTGGCATATGAAAGAGCCATTCTGGTTCCCATAGCAGTTCCGCGAACCTGTAAATAGTGTTTGTCGTTGAATGTAAAATTGCCCCCAGTAAAAATTCGCACCTACAGTGTGCACTGCAGTGAGGCATAACACGCGTGCCTTGGGTAAGTGAAGGCAGCGCGAGAGCGCGCGCAAGGTCTGTATAATCGTCATAAATGAACGCGTTCAAAAGTAACTCATCTTGCGCTCGAGAAGTTGAAATTCAAGTTTGTTGACATATCTCGTCAAAATTTGCGAAGTTGTGAGAAGCCCGCTACAGTAAAGTTGGGATCCTGTGTATCGTTAAACCCACTGAGCATTCTGGGCATTGTGAAAGCGAGGCACCACAGCTTTCGTGGCAATATGTCGTAAATTTGTAAATGGATGATACTGGTCGCGAAGAAAAGCTGGCTGCGGCCAGAAGAAAAGTGAGACTTCGCCATTTTCGCATTTTGTTGGAAGGTACATTCCTTTTAGTTCCTTTTTATCAAATCTGATTTCCCTATCATGCATTTCAGCTGAAGAAATTTCAACAAAAACGGACGCCTTCGTCGAGCCCCGCAGTAAGAGAGCTGAGACATCCACTTAATTCTTCAATTTACTCGCCTAATTCTTCAGAATCGGCGGGAAATACGCCGAGAACGGACAGTAATGTAAGTATTTGCTGTCTTTCTCAAGTAATAATCGAAACATCAAGTAAACTTCATGTCTTAATTACGAAAAGTACGATATAGTGTTTGGATTTTGTGTTGATATATATCGTTCGAGGTTTGAAGTTGTGAGTAAGCCTGTGATAATCTCATTCAAACTTCTCTTGCTTACTTCCTCGTGGTTAAGTCGATGTATTTTCGTCCCGTTTAGTGGTAATTTATCAAATTTACTGCTTTACTTAGCTCGATCTCGAGTTTTGTACGCTTAAATGGCGCCTTTCTGGTCAACTACCCGCGTTGGTCAATGTTTATATTTCAACTCAGCTGATTTCACTGCAAGACATATTTGGCCTGTTTTGGTTGGCTACTGATCACAGTCTAGATTTACACTAAAAATGGAATATGATAATTTCAAGCCGGCAGCTAGGAGATGTTACTCTCAAAAAGTGCATGCAGAGGGGATTGTGGAACTTCTTACAGTAGATCGTAACTTTTTTTGTTGCAGCTGCTGCTGATGCTTGTTTTTAAGTTAAGGGTTTCAAAGTTCGAATTCCGTTGTTTTTGACCGATTGCCCCAGTGATTGTGCACAAGGATAGGTATTTTAGTTTCTTTCTCGAGAAGATGAGATTCAATACACGAAGAGGCTATTTCTTTTTTCACCTACAGAATTATGGCATTTAAAAAGATACATGTATCTAGAGAACTTTTGTTATTGAATCTCACCGAATGTTCATGTGTGATGGTTCGATACAAAGATGCAATTAACACTGAGGTGTAAGATATTCATTAACAAGAGACTACAATTAGCCTAAACCCGGGCTTGCAAAAAACAGTATTGTATCCCTAACTTAGTGCTAAACAAAAGAATAGAGGGAAGTCTGTCTTTCTTACATCGGAAGCATTGTGTTTAGCTTGTGTTGGAGTCTATTTCTTTAGACCCCTATCAACATATATTCCTCTAAAATACAGCTCAACCATTGAGCACAATAATTATAACACTTGTAAAAAATATTTCTAAAAGAACAAGAAAAAGAGAAACAGAAAAAATAAAGCCCGTGATATATACCACTAAAGGACATCGAACCCGGGTTAGCTGCGTCACAGGCAGGAACAATGACCTTTAGGCCACAGAGGTTTATCGTTATGCAAGATGATAAAAATAGTGTATTGATTCCAAAAAAAAAAACTAAGCACACTTGTTTTCGCTTCGATGGATAATTGTTTGAGAAAGGAAACGCTTATCGAACGATGTTGGATTTTTTCGCATAAATGTGAATGGAGTCTCGGTGAAATGTGAGTAGAAAATTAATTAGCAGAGTGAAACTGTTTACAAATACGTCAATCCAGGGTCATTTGAAACACAAGAAAGGAACGTTTCTGGACAGTTTCAAGGGACGCTAGTACATTTGTAAAATATAATCGCTTATCATTCAAAAATTAAAGTCCAGAAATTGAGATATTGTGGCAAAATAGTAAATAAACTACCTGTCAAAGTCTCAGAGGTGTGTAATATCCCGTACATGAGTTATTCAACAAAATGTACATCTCAATGGAGCGGATACGGGAACACGGCAGTCCATCTGGAGTTAAATTTTGGTCATGTTAAAAGCTTTCTTCTCACTGTTGAACTTGCAAACATTCGTATAGACACTTGTCTTAACATATTAGTTGTTCAGACTTCAAAAACACAAGGTGAATTGACGTTTTCCGATACGTGACAACAGGCATCATTCTTGCTGTTGATATGAGATTTACACTCGAATCACTCGGCGGTGAAAGGTCAAACTCCCTTTGTCTGTAGTCTCTAATTTTTGGCACTCCCCTCGCGTCGCGTCTCCTCGCAACTTCGCGCGCGCACGTGCCCCCACAATCCGTCACCAAAATTAGAGACTACTCGCTGTCTACTGAAGCAGACACGGGGAAACACGGCAGTCCATCTGCCGTTAAGTTTACTCATGTTAAAAACTTTCTTCTTGCCGTTGAACTTCCAAACATTCGCATAGACACTTCTCTTAACATATTGTTTGTTCATACTTCAAAAGCCACAAGATGAATCGACATTTTCCCATACGTGACAACACGCATCACTGTTGTTAAAAATAGTTAGCGCTTGCGCAGAAACGCCGGAAGTGCCATTTGTGGATGATACTCGACGACGAAAAAGAAAAACCATCGGTAGTTTAAGACCCGGGCGCCGCGCGAGATGCGCGCAGCCCGGGTAACAAGTGATTCTTATAGTCTGTTAAGGTCCTGCATAAAAACAAAGAAAAGAAAGAAGGAAAACCTGTACTATGTGCCTTAAATTTGCTCCAATTATTTCTTTGTCCAGTGATAAAAACAACAAGAACATCTCCAAGTTCTGGACACTTCCATGGATATTACAAAATGTTGTCCACTTCATGGCTTGGAGTGCAAAAGGTCCAAAATCTGTCTTGTTAACTTCCTCTGCCTCAGTCATGTAGACACCTTTATTATATTTTCAATTGCTTAATTTATATTTAATGAAAATGTGGCATTTTGTACCACTTAAAAGGCATTTTGTACCACTTAGATTATAAGATCATATTTGTTTTAGCTTAGACTACATGTATTTTTTAAATTTTAGCCATAAGATTTTTATTCTATATATCATTGTTATTTTATTATTATTATTATTATTATTATTATTATTATTATTATTATTAGTATGGCGCATTTGAATACAATTATTTGATATATAGATACTTGCACCTTATAAGTTTTTAAATTAAAATTAATTAAAATTAAATGTGCAGCTTGTTTATTTGGTAGATGTAAGGGATAATGTCTGCTACCATGTGGCCTTAGTGCCCAATGAGTGGCTTTCAGCTTACCTAGACACATTAATTTGTGAGCAGGGCTCGAAATTAACGGGAACCCGTTAACCAACGGTTCGTAATTTTCAGCGTTTGGTTACTAAAAATGTGTCCAACTAACCCGACATGGTTAGGAAAAATTTTATTACATATTTAAATTATGTTATGGAAATACCCTTTTTAGAAATAAATGTTAATTTTTAGGAACGGTTTATATGTTGTTATCTTGTATGAGATTGTTTTCTATCTCAAACAATTTGTTCTTGCCGTCTTTGCGATCGAATCGAACTTTGCAGCCATTTTGAGCGCTAAGGCCCTGGAGACAAGGTTGTGTCTAATGTGGGGATCTGGACACAACTTTATCGGATCTGCCATCTTGCGAGTCCATCTTCGCTTCAAAATTGCTGTTCGCGACGTTCTGGCCTAGATTTCTCAGAAAAAAGGCAAGGTCCAGCTGAAAATAACCGTGGTGAAGAGGACAAATGTCAAGAAAAGGAACCAAATACAACAGAAGCTACGGAAGACTCGAGTTCCCGGAAGCGTTACGAAGAAAAGAGGAAACAAGAGGGCAGAGTGGAAGAAAACATTTGCGTGGCTTCAGTTCGACGATACTAAACAGGAAATTTTCTGTACCGCCACCTGCCAGGGAATTTTCTTCCCTAACAGATAAAAACAGTTCATTTTTTACCGGAAGCCAAGCTTTTCACATTGGAAACATTAAAGTACAGCTTGGATACCAAACTTTATAATTTGGTTAGTAAAAAAGGTGTCTAATAACCCGAAGGGTTAGTGATCCAAAACTTAAATTCGAGCCCTGGTGAGGTGTTCTTGCTTTACATGTAGTTTGTTTTACTGGTGTTTTATGTTGCTACATGGCAAAATATTAATTTATTATCACTATTTAACTGTGTTTGATCATACATGATCTCAGGAGATAGAAAATGGTTGAATTTCTCTGATCACATGTGACTGCAGAATTGTAAAATGACTGCTTGAGGAATTTTCTGTCTGATCACAGAATTTTGATGACTGATTGTTGTGATCATGTGGGAACCAGCTGTGTGCCTTTTGCAAAGCTGTGTGTTATAGATACAGTGTGCAGTATATATAAAACAGATTGTTACTCCTGTACAGCACTTATGTCTTTATACAGTACCTCTTGTACAGAATCAGATGTTTACAAACCAACCTTATTGCTCTTTGAGGTGACTGCCTCAACACTGAAAACATTCACAGCTACATTGTGTGCATGTTTAAATGCAGCCCAGTGTTAAAAGCTAAAAGCTGCAGGCAATTTTATTGCTATCAGCAATATCGGTATGCGAGTGGTTTATAGTTCATTTTCCAGGATCAGTGGCTTGTAACCACTTTTATTATTCTTGGGGCCAGGTGGTAAAGATGGATTGCTGAAAGCCATAGATCTTCCTCAAGTGCTTTTAAATTCATTTCTGCCTAATCCCATTGCTGGCAGCAAGATTAAAACTTAAATGCAGCATCGTTTTTCTCTAACTAGAATTTGCAGAATTTACCTACAGTAGTTTCTCATGGATTATCATTCTTATTTTAAGGCTTATCCTACATCACGTGACCCAGCAACATCATCAGCATCCACCAATGGGTGAGTGCCAAATGTTATGCAACAAAACCTTGTTAATTAATATGATGTCCATTAGGTATCAATTTACATAGATTACATGGATCATGGTTGGATCATGCAGCCAGGTGGTTATGGTAAAAGGTTTAATACCAGCTTAAATTATAGCTAAGAAAATGACTGCAGGTATGGAGACAAGGCTTTGTCTTACCTGCTTGATATGTAAGAACTTATAGTTATTATGAATTCTTGCTTACAAGCACAGGTAAAACAATGACATGGAACACAGTAACTTTTGTTTTCATTATTAATATATAAAATAATTGACTCATTGTCACTCTTGACATACATGCTAGACAAGTTACAGTGTATGTTACAAACTTACAACCATATGAATATGTTCTGCCCATAGCATGAAGTTTTTAGCAGCCATGCAAATTTAAAAATACAAGAATCATTACTCGAACATTTGGATGGCCTATCACCAAATCCCCATATGTCCCTACTCCCCTCCCCATGTGTAAGTCAGAGTTATATCAATTTTAGGCATTACAAACCTTGCTTGCATGCTGATGTACAGCTGTATTATACGTACTCATCGCCAATGGATGAGCTTGGGAGCTGGTGCCTTAAAGGTTGGCAGGGGGGGGGGGGGGGGCATCAGGCCTTGCTGAGAGGCAAGTGAAAGTTGCAAAACATGATGCATGCTGCCTCATAGGTCACATACACCCAAGAGAAACACTGTTACCACGTTTATTGACTTGGGATTAACTTTGCAAAAATGACATTCAGCCATATTATTTAATGTTGTAGGACTGGTTTAAAAATTAATTTCAGGTAAAAACATTTTCAACATAAGTTGAAAATTTATCAATTCCCTTTGTCTCCTAGCCCTAATAATAGAGAGCTTAAATGAGGGTGGCGATGGCAACAAGAACACCACAAAACCATGGCTTATTGAGGAAAAACAATTACTCTGCACATGTGTTTTATGTTTTGGTATCAATATTTTTTACCTTCCTCGGCAAAACAACAGCACAAAATGATCAAGTTTTAGGTTTTGTGAACTCTTCTTTCTTTTTCCCAACTTCAATGCTGTTTTTGCTAATTAATTTAGCTCCAGGATAGTTTGCCAGCATTTTACAGTGTATAAGTTAAACAAGTTGGAAAAATCACACGAGTTAGGGTTAGGAGACAAAGGGAATTGAGATTCAACCTATGTTAAAAGTTTTTTACCTGAAATTAATTTTCAACATATGCATGTACTGTACACCTTCAACGTAATAAATATTATGCTTGTAATCTAGTAACCTTTTTGCATGTTTTTAGAACACACCTTTCAGAGGAACACAACACTCAGACACATCAAGTTAGTATTAAAATGTTTTGTTAAATTCATGGCTAAGCAGATCAATATTCTGCTCCAGTTACTTTAAAAGTTTTGTTATGATAATAATAATAATAATAATTATTATTATTATTATTATTATTATTATTATTATTAAAATTATTATTTGAGAATGAGTATATGAAAATAGTAAAATAGAAAATAGCAATGGTGAAAATCAAGCCTGAAAAAAAAACATGCAATTTTTTTTCAGGCTATTTTCACTGTCTACTGCTTATTAGTACTGTAGTATGTGTTCATAACTGCACTCACATATTCATTATTATATTATTGCTGTTGTTTTTTATTATTATTTTATTTTATTATTATTATTATTATTATTATTATTATTATTATTATTATTATTATTATTATTATTATTATTATTATTATTATTTTTAGTGCACTGAATTTTTGAATGATATTTTCATAGGTTGCTTTAACCCTTCTAACATACATGTATTTGGGTTAGGGTTGACTATCCACTAATGATGTTATTGAACTATCACTATGGTAGGCCACAATTTACCTCCTGTCCATAACAACAGTGTGCCATAGCACTTTGTCAGTAGCAAAATTGATAATCACACTTTGTTTTTTTTGTAAGGCACTTGTAAGCAATCACAGTGATGGGTCTTCTTCATCCGGTTCAAGTGACAGGTACTGTAATATTAATGTAGTTGTTGCTAATTTTCTCTAGAGAAGCCTGCAACTATGTACTTGTTACAATTGTTATTTATACATTGTACATGAATTAATTTGCCATAATTTTTGTTCCCACAGAGAATACTCAACCACTGAAAAAATCAAGCAGCTTGTGAGTAGTTTAAGTCTCTTTTTTACCTCAAGTTTGACAAAGCTACACTCCTTGCCATAATTACTTGTAACACACATAAAAACTATGGAACACACTTATACAGGCGTCCTGCTCTCCCTCCCCATATATGTTCTGCTCTCCCTCCCCAAATTTGTTGTGACAAAACGTTTTTGGTATCACAAATCATTGTCATCATCATTAGGGGAAGCCACAGAGAAAGTGCCATAAGTAATTATTTTCTCTAATAGTGTAGGTTTACTGTCCAACACCTGACCTGGCTTTGGTTTCTTGCACTTTTATAATACACGTAAAAACACACTAGCATAATTACATAATTTGAAAGGCAGGAAGGCCTTCAGAGAAGGGGACAAATCAGGAGAAAGCCCAGAGGGCCTTAGTTAAAGGACTGATTGATATAAAGACTGAGAGCAGAGGGCTTTAACTTACGTGCTGTAGATATAAAGAAGGATCAGGGAGCCTTAGCGTAAAAACTACAGGTACAGAGAGGGGGCATGAAGCCCTTGGCAGGATATGACAGATATAAAGAAGAGCCATAGAGCCTAAGCATAGAAGGGCAGATCGACAAGTACTGTGCATGAAGATAAGGGCCAGAGAGCCTTGTTATAGAAGGAGTGTTATGGAGTTGGTCCAGAGGGTCTTAGTATAAAACCTGAACAGATCTAAAGAATTAAGGTGTATAAGGGATAGTGGGTGAACAGCTGGAGGACCTTACCCTAGAAGGACACCACTAGAAAAGGGCCCATATAGAGAAAATCCAAAGGGCACTAGTGTTAAAGAAGAAGGCCAGGGTAAAGGAATGCCTGAATGAGCAAGAGCCAATATCCCTTTTCACAAGTCTAGTTTTTACTACATATGAAAAATTATCAGTATGAAAAATATTTCTTCTTTCCCTTCATTTTGCTCGCTGGTTGTCATTGATACACGTACATATTATAGTCCTTGTGAGTTATGTTATTTGAATGTAAAATTATTTTCAAAGTATTATACTGTACAACTTGATTGTGGTACTGAAAGTGATTTTAATTTTTATTTGTAATATTTACATAATGTAAAAAGCATGCATTGTTTTGTTTGCTCTTTTTCAGTGTACACAAATCAATGGTCTTATGAGCCAGGTAAGAAAGTATATTATCTTATTACAGAGTGACATAACTTGCCAACTGAACTGTGCAATTCCATTGAACCCTGTCAGTTTAAATCCCTTTGAAAGTTGTACCGCAACCATCAACCTTGTTGAGCTGGGTCCATGCTGTACTTTGCGAGGACGATTAGCACAGATAGTTATGACAGTTAATATTAATAATACTTGTTTAAAAAAGAAGCAGAAAAAGAGAAAAGAAAAAAAACATGCATGACATTACTACTAAGGATCGAACCCGGGTTATCTGTATCAGAGGCGGTGCCAATGACCACTGCACTAATCACGCTCGGCATAGATAATACGGTGGAAATAATCTATTTATTCCAAAATGACTAAGCACATAGATCTTGAATTTTTTGGCTCTCTCGAGACATTAATTTTTTTCCCTCTGCTAAACTTGAAAACATTTGCATTCATCTTAAGATATTGGTTATATGGAACTCGAAAAAACACAAGGTGAATTGATATTTTCATGTGTGTGACGTGTTTCTCAGAAGCAATCCAGATGTCATACATTGTTAAAAAAAATTGAAATTCAAACTGCTCTATTTTCAAAACAAAACATGCTACTGAGCTGAAAACAGGCCAGCAGATATACCTATACCTTTAAATTGCCATTTACCTGATGAAGTAAAAACTCTAAATTTTTAATTTTAGGTTTTTTGTGGCTACTGTTGCTATGCAACGTAGCCTCTATGTTATGACCTCCGTGTGTTAAGTTAAGTTAAGTAATTCGGCAAGTGTTCGGAGATCAGGGTCGGCAGTCATTGGGTGGAATCACTCAGCTCAAAGCACGCGTTTGTGTGTACCTTTCGTCCAGCTATATAGCAGGGTTGTAGCTTGCTGTTCATTCGCGAGAATTCTTTCCACAGGACAAAATAAGAGTAGCATAAAGAATGCAGATTGAAAGACCCTTAAGCTTGTTCAGTTGGTGAGATGTTAAGCTTATGTTGAATATTAAAACTCCACTGGTAGTGTGAATTCACAGTTTTAAAACATATTCTTTATATTGATGGGCAACTTTATCCAATGATTATTTTACTTTATTCCGATGTATTTCTTTGCATTAGACAACAGATGAGTGTTAAACTAAATAAGCGAAGATTCCGATCAGATAACGCTGAGTATTTCTGTCTTTGACATTCATGTTTGGGCTGGGTGGGTGAGATGTTAAAACTTCTATTAGTGCACGTAAACGAAGTGTTCTCGAATTCCAGCAAATAAGCCTGAAAATCGACGAGATGGAATTGGATGATATACCGCAATAATGCAACTGGATGAACTGCGAGGGATGCCAAAAATTTGCATAACCAAAAAACAACACACTCATTTATTTGCATATGGTGACACAGAGTACAGTTTGTTCAAAATTACTTTGCTTGAAGCTGCGAAGTACAGCAGCTGACAAAAAAGACGGAATAAATGAGCTATATTTTTCAGAGGCTGTTGAAGATTCAAAATCTGTCGACCATGAAAATTGTCAGAGGCGCATTTCACAGGAGATGATTCATATCTTTCTTTCTCGCAGCATTACACTTCATTGAACATATCATTTCACGACTATTTGTTACCTTTCGGCCAGCATTGGACGCGTGAAAAGACATTTGGATGTTTCTTTTTGTAAGTGAATGAAAGTGAAAAATGTTTACACAGCAACCACGAAGATCCTGTGAGTATAAGAGTATTCCTTCTACGGGCATCTAGATCATTCTCACAATACGCTATTCTTATTTGATAAAATATTTTTCCCAGCACACGAAACACAAGAAGCCTGTCTTTTGGTACTAGACCAATGTGATCAACCTAAAAGTGATCGAAAGCTTTCTAAAATCAGATAAATAAACTTTTTAGCTAAAGCGGATGACAGTTATTTTGAAACCGATGACTTTACTCACACTGGCAAAAAACTTTGTATTTCGCGAATAGATATAAAATCAGGATAACTCCATCCTCTCGATCGGGTGAGAATTTTCTCTGAACAGATGGTCGGTATTTAACGGATACATTAGGTATACTGCTATTTATTTTATTTTTGGAAAATTGGCTTCAAAAATAGGGTGCGCATTATATACATGTACGGTTGCGCATTGTATACACGGGTAAATTTCGAAAAAAATCTCTGATCAGATAACGCAATACGTGCTAGGTTGCAAACAGCTTGCCTTGCGTGACTCAAGTGACACAGTTCAAATAGCAAACAACTGACAAACGTTTCGTATCCCTTTCTCGTGAAAATCAAAAAGCTTCATGCAGTCATTGACTGTCTATTTTTTTCTCATGGCATGTGAAAACCAAGAATTTGTAAACTTGTCTCTAAATAATTATAGAGCTGCCACAGCAATCGAGTTGTGATTATCTTTCCAATTGATCAGCCGATAAGCACAGCACGTGCATTTAGGCTTCCAACCTTTTCTTAAATTCGGCAAAATGTTTTACATGTACAAACTCTACTGGATTAATATCTTCACAACTTTACAAAGATATGTGTGGGAAAATGTTTTTAGGCCTTTTGTCTTTCGAAGTGGAGTCTATAACCTTGAGCGATCACAACTTGGGTCATGTAGTGGATCACATGTAGGTGTCACATTAGACAAAAACAAACATATGCAAATTTTGTGAATTTTCATCGTTAAATACATGTATAAATGATGCTACATGCTTTTTATTGGGCATTGACCAATGAAACACTGCTACATGTTCTTTTTGTGCATTTTGTTGCACAGGAAAAGACCAAAATCTAACATGATTTAAAACTTGGCATACCTATACACTGTAGCTGTCCTAATCTGTCTCAATCCTGATGAGAATAATGTTGTGCATACTTGTAGGCTAATACTTGCAGACTGATTGCATGATGTATGTCCTTTTTATTCACTGATCCCTGTTGATTTCTGTTTAATTGTAGGATCTACATATCAATGGTGAAGATCCAGTTTTTCATGAAATTAAATCTCTTGAGGTAAGAATTACTATTGCTTTGATTTGTATAGACTGGTACAGTGCGTTTAAATTCACATTGATATCCACTGACTGTCTGTTTCATTTTTCGGAAAGAATGGGTTGAAAGTAGGAGCTGCATGTATTAATACAACACTGTGCCTTATTGTGAGAGGCAAATAATGTAAATTAATAGACAGTACAGAGGTGTACTACAGTACAGTGTACATGGACTTTTGACATGTATGTGTGACTGGTCATAATCAAGACTACAATGTAGCTGTTCTAAAATACTGCACGATCCAATTCTTGGTTTTCATGTGACATCAGAAAAAACTAACATCAAAAATTACCTCCATGAGGTAAAAGACATTTTAAAGATATCTGCTGGCCTGCTTTCAGCTTGGTAGCATGCTTTGTTTTGAAAGTAGAGCAGTTTGAATTTCGAATTTGTTTTTTTACAAAAAATTGATTTGCCTTGTGTTTTCAAGTTTTGAATAACCAATATATATTATGTTACGAGAAGTGTCTATGCAAATGTTTTCAAGTTTAGCAGAGAGAAAAATGTTTTGAGAGAGCCCACATGTAAGTAAACTCCAGATGTTTCCACTGGATTTCCAGCTGTCATATTGGTGTCCCTCAAGGGATACCTTTCAGGAAACTTTGGTATACATGTTGTTTATCTATTGCTCTTCTACAATAATTCATTTTATTGACTTGAAAGGAAAGCAGTTTTGTTTTTTATTTGTGTGACACTTGCGACGTGAAAACCAAGAATTATTATGTTTGAAAGAAAGCCATGTGTCTAACCTTTTTTTAACAACATTCAAGTAACACAGTGATTTTTCTGGATAATTTAGTATATGGCTAATGACTAGTGAGGCGAATGCAACAGAAACAGTTTATCAGTCTAATCGATTTCTTGCATTTTCAGACTAGAAACCATGAACTTGAGGAAAGAGTGCAGTCATATAAAAGGTCCACTGATCAACTAAATAATCAAGTTAATGAACAGGTAACTATTTAATGTAATAATAATTGTGTTTTAATAGTTATTGTACATTGTACAGTACTGTGCAAAGTAATGAAAGCGAATTTCGACAAATTTTGACGAAATTTGCCGAAATTGCATATTTCGAAGAAAGGGAAGTTTCGGTGATATTGCGACGAACCTATTGTTCTGACATGTGAAATTTCGCACAGTATTTCGGTGTAGGCGGAGCAAAATTTCATTTGGGAAGCGAAATTTCACTCAAAATTTCGTTTTGGAGAGCAAAATTTCATTTGAAGAAGCAAAATTTCGGGCAGCAATTCTTTTGGCGGCGCGAAATTTCGCTTGAAATGTCACTACCGGTAATTACATGTATTCATTTCATCACTTTGTGTTTGGAATTTACAGTTTTATGTCACGATATTTCTATCGGCATTTGGCAAACCGTATGCACTTACTCGAGTTTTGGTACGGCTGGTTCTTGTTTTGATATGGTCGTGCTGTTAAATGACCCAGTCTTATGTTGAGTGTTGACGTGTTTTGATCCCGAAACACTGTCACGCTGAAACACTGAAATCGATTAGATCTTTGTTTTGTGGTTTTGCCTGCCTCGAACTACGAAATGAAGCCCCGCACAAAAACGCTTCATTTCATGCTAAAACAATGAAATCAATTAGGTCCTCGTCTTGTAGTTTTGCCCGCCTCGAACTTCAAAACAAAGACCCACGCTAAAATGCTTTATTTGACAGCAAAATGCTGAAATCGGTTAGGTCTTCATTTTGTAGTTTTGCCTGCCTCGAAATACAAAACGAAGACCTGCCCAAAAATGCTTCATTTGTTGCTAAAACATTGAAATCGATTAGGTCCTCATCTTGTTCTTTTGCTCACCTCAAACTTCAAAACAAAGACCCGCGCTAAAAACACTTTATTTGATGGCAAAAGGTCTTCGTTTTAGTTTTGCTCGCCTCAAACTACAAAACAAAGACCAGGGCTAAAATGCTTTATTTCACGCTAAAACATTACAGTCGATTAGGTCTTCATTTTGTAGTTTTGCCCGCCTCGAATTACAAAACAAACCCACGCTAAAATGCTTTATTTGACACTAAAACATTTGAGTTGTCAATTCACTGTAGCGTTACAATATCTTGGCAACAATAAAACGTGACGATGAGAAATACATAATGGTAGGTTACAGCCATTTGAATGAAACTAAAACGAACTCCTGACCGCTGTATCGGTAAGATCTATTGTGAGAAGAGAGGAAAAGAGAGATGCCAAGTTTGAGGCGTGATTTTTTTACTTTCCCTTGAGGTTGTTTTCACGCAAATGGACGCAATGGAGATCAAACATACTTGTGTTTGGAGGGTTTAGACATTAACTTGTTGTTGTTGTTAACTATAAGCGAAAGAGCAACATTTGAATGAGTCCCTAAATCACAAGTTTATCGATTTTGCGAAATTTCACTGAGAACGTGTTCACGTTAGTCGTTCCACTGAGCACGAACTTTCGCCAACATTTCGTTTGTTCGAAATTTCGTATGGCTCATTTTTGTGAAATTTTGCTGATATTTCGTTCCATTTAGCACGAATTTTCACTAATATTTCGCTTGTGCGAAAAATCACTCCTTCTATTTTTCGATGTCCTGTTCGAAATTTCACACAATCCTACTAAATTTTGCACGTGTAATATGCGACATTTCGAACGAAAAATCGGCGAAATTTCGATGAGAATAAAGCGCAAATTTCGACGAAATTCGCTTTCATTACTTTTGCACAGTACTGTAAGTATCTCTTAGTGCAATAAGTAAAATCCCAACTCAATAATAACGCTTCAGCTCTATCCTGGCACTTCTCATGGAGAGGCCTCCTTTATAAATGCCTTGTGGTTTCTGGAGGTCTCCTCACCATTTTGTTATATGAAATGAATAATTATACTAATTCACTGTTATCATGTTAACAACTGTAAACTCTGTATGATTATCTTCTATGATGACTATGAACATAAACAAGCTTAAATTTAAACAAGTGAAAATGAAAGAAGATCTGATGTGTAATTATGTACAGAGCACATGAAAATCACTTGTCGATTCACAATGTTCAGTGATTCAAAATTCCATGTGCAAAACAATATCAGGATAGAGCAGTTTTCAATGTTTTGGTTTCTTTGGTTTTTCATTGCTTTGCTCTGTGATTGGCCAACAAAACTTGTGCCACTTTCTCAACCAGTGAGAAGCAAAACCAAAATGACAGCCCTGGTACAATTTGCCCTGACATTTTATATCTTGACACAAAGTTTTCACTCACTTTAAATTTAACCAAAGTACGCTCCAATGGTGACCAACCTGAAATTTCTCATTTACCTCATTGAGACGTAGTCTATTCAAGACAAGTAATTATCAATTTCATTCCTCTATTTGATCGATGCTTGATGTATATACATGTACATGCTGTACACTGTACGTACATGTATATAAATTATGACACATGTATTCAATTATACACTGTATGACTGGTTTTGTTTGATTCTAGCGAAGACAGATTATCCAGTTTCAAGAACAGATAAAAAGGGTAAGCAGGGATTTATTATTTTTCATGTATGTTGTAAATTGTTTCCATTATTCATATTTGTATCCATGATTTCTCTGAATTAAACTCAACTCAACGGCTGATAACATTAACCATCTTACAGTGTATGTTGAGTTTTTAAACTTAAAAGTCATGTTTCATTTGGGGAGCAGGGATGGCGTAGTGGTGAGAGCACTCGCCTTCCGCCAATGTGGAACCGGGTTCTATTCCCGGTGGTGACGCCATAAGTGGGCTGAGTTTGTGTTGGTTCTCAACCCTGCTCTGGGGGTTTTTCTCCAGGTACTCCGGTTTTCCTCCCTCAGCAAAAATCAACATACGGCTTATTCGAGCTGGCTGTAGGCTGTGCTCCAAGGTCTTACATGGACCGTATAGCGGCTGCCAGAGGCGCCTTACAAGTATAATAATATTATGCTTTCAGTTCGACCTTGTTGAGCTGCATCCTTGCTGTACTTTGCGAGGACGATTAGCACAGACAGTTATTATTATAATTATTATTATTATTATTATTATTATTATTATTATTATTATTTTATTGTCAATCTTTAAAGGGCTGCCACAAAAACAACTTTTCAATTTTTTTTAAATCATCAGGAAAGAACAGAATTAGCAAACAAGCAGTTGTTAGAACAGCGATCACTCAAGGAACAGCTTGAGGTGAGGACCATTTGTGCCACATGTGGGTTTATCATACTACACTGTACATGTATCACTGCATGTACTGCGCACTTGCAGCTGGTATGGTTTTGTTTAGTCTGAGCAAAATAATTATTGTATATTATAATTGTAAATGTATATCTGTGAATGAACATCAGAGAAATCTGCCCTTGGAGAAACAATGCTCCTAGCCAGTTATAAACTTTTCTTTTTTCTGGTTACACTCAATGTAGCTGTCATGGTTACCTACATGTACAGCTGTATATCAAATCACATTGTTGCTGTGGGAGATCTAGAGAAGAATGTTTGATTTATCAACTTTCTGGGCTAGTAGAATAGCAGTTAAACTGCTTGAAAATTATGTCCACTCAAATGCTCCTCTGATAGTACTAAATGAGGGATAAATTGAGTTTGTTTCAGATACACTGTAGGAGAGGTTTACATGTACATTTCACAGACGTGTCTAAATGATGTGTATGGTACAGTTTAATGTAACGTTTCTGTTATTGTGTGCCCCCCCCCCCCCCCCCACCCCACCCCCGCAGCTTACCTCATAGGTTTAATGTGAGTGACATAAACCTTTATTTAGATCCAGCATTTCATCCAAAAATATCTTGACTCTTTAGCATAATAAGTCAGTTGTAATAACACTGTGGTGAATACAATGTAGAAAACTTCCATTGCTTGAACTATTTTTACCCGGGCTGCGCGCGTCTCGCGCGGCGCCCGGGTCTAGAACTACCGACGGTTCTCGAATTCTTTTTCGTCGTCGAGTATCATCCACAAATGGCACTTCCGGCGTTTCTGCGCAAGCGCTTACTATTTTTAACAGAGTCATGCCTGTTGTCACGTATCGGAAAATGTCGATTCACCTTGTGTCTTTTGAAGTCTGAACAAACAATATGTTAAGAGAAGTGTCTATGCGAATGATTGCAAGTTCAACGGCGAGAAGAAAGCTTTTAACATGAGTAATCTTAACGGCAGATGGACTGCTTCAGGAGATTGCGAGTAGTCTCTAATTTTGGCGACGGATTTTGGGGGCACGTGCGCGCGCGAAGTTGCGAGGAGACGCGACGCAAGGGGAGCGCCAAAAATTAGAGACTACAGACAAAGGGAGTTTGACCTTACACGGCCGAGTGATTCGGAAGTGTAAATCTCATATCAACAGCAAGAATGATGCCTGTTGTCACGTATCGGAAAACGTCGATTCACCTTGTGTCTTTGAAGTCTCAACAACTAATATGTTAAGAGAAGTGTCTATACGAATGTTTGCAAGTTCAACAGCGAGAAGAAAGCTTTTAACATGACCAAAATTTAACTCCAGATGGATTGCCGCCGTGTTCCCCGTATCGGGTGTCTGGAGAACTCAGACCTAGAAAACTCAGACCTCAGACCTAGAAAACTCAGACCCCCCCCCCCCCCCAAAAAAAAAAAATCTGGAAAACTCAGACCCCCTCAAAACTATACAAATTTTCAAAGTCAAATAAACGTGGACAGAATAAATTATCGCCGTTCAGTGCGCTGAAATGTTACACCGTCTATTTATCGCAGATAAACAAACACTTCACGTTATTATAATCGGCTCCGGAGCACGAGACCTAGAATACTCAGACCCCCCCCCCTTCCTCCCTCCCCCAAACTGGAAAACTCAGACCCCCTCATAACTATACAAATTTTCAAAGTGAAATAAACGTGGGCAAAATGAATTATCGCCGTTTATGAGGGGTTTGAGTTTTTACAGATTGGGGGGGGGGGGGGGTCTGAGTTTTCTAGGTCTTGTGCTTCGGAGCCGATTATAATAACATGAGACGACAAAGGAGAAGTGTTTGTAAACAGTTTCACTCTGCTAATTAATTTTCTACTCACATTTCACCGAGACGTACTCCATTAACGTTTATGCGAAAAAATCCTACATCGTTCGATAAGCGTTTCCTTTCTCAAACAATTATCCATCGAAGCGAAAACAACTGTGCTTAGGTTTTTTTTTTTTTTTTTTTGAATCAATACACTATTTTTATCACTTTGCAAAACGATAAACCTCTGTGGCCTAAAGGTCACTGTTCTTGCCTGTGACACAGCTAACCCGGGTTTGATGTCTTTTAGTGGTATATATCACGGGCTTTATTTTTCTGTTTCTCTTTTTCTTGTTCTTTTAGAACTATTTTTTACAAGTGTTATAATTACTGTTCTCAATGGTTGAGCTGTATTTTAGAGGAATATATGTTGATAGGGGTCTAAAGAAATAGACTCCAACACAAGCTAAACACGGCAATGCGTCCGATGTAAGAAAGACAGACTTCCCTCTATTCTTTTGTTTAGCACTAAGTTAGGGATACAATACTGTTTTTTTGCAAGCCCGGGTTTAGGCTAATTGTAGCCTCTTGTTCCTTTTACTTTGTGGAAACCAAATACATGTATTAAATGCACATGTTATTGGCTTCCCTGTGGGGTCGACCCCCGGGCCTACCAGGGAGATATGTGGGGGGAATACAAGCAGGTGGATGGGATTCTTTGCCCGAGGGTAGGGGAAAATCTTGACATTGTTTTACGATCAAAGATTAGGGGGTGGGAAATTCACAAGTTTGAAAAGGATGTTACAGGGATTTTCAGCTGAGAGACACCTCACCCAGGGGACTTTGTCTTGAGAGATTCCCCGACCCCTGGGGAGAAATTCCTCAAGTTTGCTTGACTGATTTTACAATCCCCCTGGTTAGCCCGGGGGTCGACCCCACGGGGAAGCTGATGACATGTGCATAAGTACAGTGAAAATTTTTATAGGAAACTGAGACATGACGAAAGCATTGCCGTTTACTTTGCGTACTTCTTTGCCAGCCTTTTCGAACCAAAAACACTTTTACTCAAACATGGAAAGTTGATCTTCTTGAATATTGCATACATGCATATATTATCAAAGTGCTGGCACTTGGCAACAGATTGTGTCTGTTAAAATATGCAACTGATATAAAACTGGATTTACAATTTGTCTACAATAGCAAAATAGCACAATTAGCCAGAATTTTACACTTGAGAAAAGACTGAAGCTTTTCAATGTCTGACTATTACAGTCAGATCTTAAAGAAGTATAATGTATGGTGGTCCTTACTGCTTGGGATACATGTATATTGACATTACAGTGATTTGAAATTTGGAAATTATAGGCTTAAGATAGAATCTCAGATCGAAGTCTTCTCTGTCCGTGAATAATCAAATGAATATTTTCAACCATGTTTAATCGTACTATTCCACAGTCTTTGGCTTGGCTTGGTTTTAGAGAAACTTTTATTTTATGGGGCTTGATTTAACTTGATTTATTTCCTTTTGTTTCTTCTGTTGTTTTAGGTTCATATTCAGACGATAGGGATTTTGGTTGGAGAGAAACAGGAATTACAAAGTGCAGTCTCGCAGCTGCAAAGGAAATATGAAATCAAACAAAGTGAGTTCACTTTTAGACACGCTTTAATGGCTTATTCATGGTTTAACATTATCACCTTTAAAAATCGGCATTTCCAACCCATGCTGTAAGAATATACAATGCACTGTGTCTTCTCACAATATAATGTCAACATACTTTCAAGGAGACAGCCTTTATGAGGACAGGTGTACATGTAGGATCATTGTTAATAAAATGAAGTTATCCAGGTGAAGCGAAAAAAGGAGAGATTTGGTTTTGATGCAATGTCAACAGTCCATTGATCAGTAAATGTACCCAGGCTGAACAAGAACATTGACAGCCCTAACTGTATTTTTTATTTTATTTTCATTGTAATATGTTTGGAAACATGTACAGTACCGCCTGAAAGTATTGACCCCTTTACCGCGTCAATGCTGCATGACCTCCTCGGTATTCCCACGGCAGGCCCACTTTTACCAAGGAATTTTTTCAGTCAGGCTCCAAAGGTGCCGCGGGAAAGCTAACCAAGGTAATGAAATACCACGGTCGAGTTTGAATAGGCTTTTATTTTCTTTGTGTTTTGGATATGTCACATTAATATCACACCGAAGAACATTATAACTGAAACAAGTTTCGGCAGGAAATCTTGAACTACGTACCTTGAACAGGATTAAGGACAGTCAAGCATGATAGCTACATATAGATCTATTGGCTTTTTAATACATGCGTAGAAGAACAAAGCTGAATGGAGAGTGAACAGCAGAACTTTCAAACTGCTACATTGTAGTTGCGAATGGCGGAGCGGCAAAACTGAACGGTTAACCAGTTGGGAATACATAAATACCTGGATAAATACTAACGAACAGAAAATCATTGGAATTTCGAAGAAAATAAAAAAGGAAACGCATGTATTCTAAACAGTTTCTATTTTAAAACAGCTACAGATCACTTTATTAAAGGATGGTGAAACCACGATCTGTTTGTCTGGATAAGGCGCTAGCAGACGCCAAATATTTGCATATCACGAGACAGAACTTCCACTCATTTGCATATGGTAACGCAACGCGCATTTTGTTAGACTTTGAAGTTGTTCGAAATCATTTTCTCGAAGTGCAGCAGCTCAGAACAACGACAAAATAAATGAGCTATATTTTTCAGAGGCTGTTGGAGATTCAAATTTTTTAACCTTGAAAATCGTCGGAGGCGCAAATCATGGGAGATGGTTATCATTCTTCTTGCCTTGTTATGGTTTGATCGATTGCACCTGTTCACGATCGTTTGTTACCTTTGCATTCAAATGTGTTGAACTTTTAAGATCTTTTAATTAACAGACATACCGTATGAAAGCAAAAACATTTACAAGGAACCTATGAAGAGCCTATGCTGAGTCTTTCATATGGCAACTCAAAACACTATTCTTAATTATCATGATCAGACAAAACACTAAATTGCAGCTGCCTTTCGCATCACTTCCAGTTGCTCGTGCAGTGATCAAAAGCTTTTTTAGTATCAGACAAATAAAACTTTGAGTTCAAACGGATGAGCTTTTTCCAAACCGATGACTTTAATTAACCGAAAATGCGAACGTGTTTGCCCAGCAGACTTTATTTTTTTTGACGGCATAAAATTGTCAGGGCAACAGTTTCAAACAACAAGGCAGCGCTTCTTCTACCGTTGGATTAAACAGTACTAAACAGCTGTAGCTTACTTTATAATATTTGAAGACTTCTGATTTTACACTGTATGGAGGCTGGCTCAAAAATTATGAGTCCATACGCAAATAGCGCACAACGTAATTTTTTTCTCCATAAATCTTCGCACCTTAACCCTTTGACTCCCAAAGACGCATATAGGCGTAAAATATACCACTTTTGCTTTTATGATTTATTTCTTGTTTAAATTTTGTCACAAAGGCATAATAATGTGCAAATAGCACTAAATGGTGCTTTTTGCAATTATCAAAATCCAAAAAACCGACAACAATACCCGAATTCCACTGCATAGCACAGTTTTTTTTGGCAGCAAAGCCCAAAATGCCAGTCTTTTGACCAAAGAACAACACCAAAAATTACACATTTTCATGGTCAACTTTTTAATAAAAAGCATTGCCCAAAATCGAAATTCTACATTTACAGCAAACCTTAAAGCCATACCTTGGCATCTGGAGGGAAATTTTCCTCACTTTTTCCACAAGCCACACTTTAGCCATTTTATTGGAGCCAATCTCGCATATCTCAAGTTGTCTTGTTCACGCCCCAAAAGAATTCTGGGAAAGTCAACTATTCCAGGAACATAGAACCCTTCCATTTCCTATTTCAAAGTTTTTTGTAAGTGTCGGGCCACCCAGTACTACCAGGAAAATATGACGTCGATTGAACTTTTTACCAGTCAAAACTAGCCCAAATTGCCTTGGTAGGCTCTGGAATCCTTCCTCAAAGTTAGCAGAAAGACAGCTTCAGCCATCCACCGCCATATTGGCTACGAAGCAGATTTAGCGTCTCATTCAGCAAGAAACCGTCTCTCACCTCTGGTTTCTTTCAAAGGCTTGCCTTTACCCACATTCCAGCTTAAGGATGCCAGCCTGGGGGCCTTTGTGGAGGAAAAATAGCTCAAAAAAAACCTCATAAAGCGGCAAATTTACCACAATCAAACTTGTTTACTTGGTAAACGAACATCAGCCGCTAATGTGCGTGACATCACACCTTTAGAGTGAGCCCACAGTGACACAAGCCTGCTGTTATTTCCATCGCAACTCCTTAAATGGAGAAGATTAGTCCTCCAGACTAATTATCACTAAAAATTTACTAAAAAAAAATGCAATAAATTGGTAGTCAAAGGGTTAAGAACTTACAAAGTCCTTCCGCTTTTTTGACAACTGCAATTAATCGTTATTGTTCTTTCCCGCGGCATTGCCTTGTCTTTTCTACCGCCGCATTCCCATGGCAAAATTGTACCTCAGCTTTCCCACAGGAAAATAATTTGCATACCGCGGTGGACGCACGGCCACAACCCGCGGCAAATATGAGGTATGGCCTCGTCCGATGGGTCAATACTTTCAGGCGGCACTGTACTTTTGAGTTGGTGGTAATTATTTTGTAACTCGTATCAGGTGAAAACACTGAACTAACAAGCAGATTACAAAACTGTTCGCCAGAAGGCAGTGGAACTTGAGAAAAACCTTGCAAATGTCACTGCTAGCTGTGAAAAGTACCAAGACGTAAGTGCATGTCACCTTAAATGTATGTGCGTGTATATGAGATATTGCATGTAATTTTAGGACTTGCAACGGAGGCCAGCTGCTGGTGGAAATCTGCCTTTCAGGTGGCACTTTGGTAGCAGGCACTTAAACCTGTATTTAGTTGGCCTTTAATTACAAGGTACATGTACATTTTTTAACACAACCAGAAAAGGTTCAAGTCAAGCATTACAGTTTTGATAAACCTGAAAAAGCAGTGTCCTTTTTTTTTTTATTTTGTTTAATATCCAGTTTTAAGTTAGTGCTGTTCCAGATGAATATCTATAGCTACCCCACCTGATGGAGGGTTACTGGAATGTCTGGGGGGAGGGGGTGGGGGGAGGGGAGGTCTCAATGTTCATCATCATCATCATCATCATCATCATCTTCATCATCATCATCTTTATTTAAAAACACAGTAAATACATCAGGCATGAACAATTTAATAGTTACAACTATTGCGAAAAACTATGTATACAGATTAATCTTCTAAAATTTAAAATATATTGCTAACTATTAAAGAAAGGTAGCAAAACTAAATTAAAGCCTGTTTTACATGAATGCCGTGTCAAAATTAATTAATAATTGTCGGAAATTAGTCAGAGATGTTGCTTGCCTAGCAGCTGAGGGTGGACTGTTCCAGAGAACTGCAGCACTATAAGCAAAAGCTATTTTTGTAATAATTAGTACTATTTTTGTAGTAATTAGTACGTTTGTAATAATTAGTATGTACCTTCAGTCAAAATTACTAATTAGTATTTAAATGAGACTCAAAAGCTTAACTAAAATTTTACATTGTGTTGGAGTGGGGTGGGGAATTGCAAGCAGAACAATCTTCATGTGGATATTTTGCACACTGGCACAATATGATAGACCCCTTTACTATAATAATTATTGTCACAAACAATTTTGTATGTATACATAATTAATGTATAATTTTTGCAACTTTTCTGTTAGGATTCAAAGCGGCTTAGACAAGAGAGGGACAAGTACCAGACAGCAGCTTACACTCAGAAGTATGTTTAACAGTTACTGTGTTTTATTGTTCTTTCTAATGGGTTGTTTTCGTCATCTGTGGTGACCTTGACTGCATTTGAAAATCACTGAAAAGTGCTCTAGAAGAGTAACATCTTACAAACAGCTTACTAAAATCATTTTTTCCCAGTATCCATGATCATTTTTTCCACAGTGAGTGCACCTTTTACTTCCAAATATAAGCCATTAACAACTTCAGGTGAACATAAATATACTTACAATATTAGATTAATTATTGCAAAAGGAAGCAAAATGATTTATTATATTACAAGTAACAGAAATTACTTAACAAACAAAGAGGACACTTTTTTTACTGGTAAAATGTATGAAATTTTGAATTAAATTGTCTTCTGAAATTACTGTACATATACCCTTCAGCTTTGTTACTTTGTTCTCTGCATTAATCCCTGTTTGTGTGCATTTTCAGTCAAGAAAAGGAAGAGCTCTTACAACAAAAATGCTGAGCTCAGAGTGAAGTTGGAGGCCAAGGTGTGTACTGCTGTTGTTCTTTGCACTTTGCTTTTGGGTTGTAAAAAGAGGCACAATCAGTATACAGTCAAACCTTGGTTATCCAGACTTGTTGATTATGCGGACCATTTCCTCTGGTCCCAGATTTTTCATGAATATAAACAACGCATGTTGATGATTAACTTTGTTGGCTTGCACAATTACTGGTGGACCCCAATAGTTTACATTGTGGACTAGAAATGATGTCATATAGAAACAAACAGCAGTTCAAACAACATATTAACAGATTTTTTATTTCTAACAAGATACTCTATGAGTGTTTACTTGGGATACTTTTGTGCTGCAGAAGCCGGACGCACGCTTTCTAATTCTCGAAAAGTATCCAGCTAGTGGTTTGCTTTTGGGTTCACATAGGACCTTTTTGTTCATCTACGAGCAATGCGTGTTCAACTGTTTTGAGAGTTGCCATCCATATTCGTTCAATGAAAACGTAAAGCTTGTGGGATGTGGCTGGAGTGACAAGGATACTTCACAAATTAATGTGATCAAGTAAGCTGAAGCCACTCAAAAGGCACTAAGGCCACAAGGTAGCGGGCATTACCCCTTAAATCTACCAAAGCAAAGATTGAGCCCAAGCATTAGCAGCCATGGACAGCTGTTTCAGCCTTGTTAGGCCTCATCAGCATGGCATAGCTAATGCTCAGGCTCCAGTACCCACATATCAATAAAACAAGCAATGAAAACGTAAAGCTTGTGGGATGTGGCTGGAGTGACAAGGATACTTCACAAATTAATGTGATCTAGTAAGCTGAAGCCACTCAAAAGGCACTAAGGCCACAAGGTAGCGGGCATTACCCCTTAAATCTACCAAAGCAAAGATTGATCCCAAGCATTAGCAGCCATGGACAGCTGTTTCAGCCTTGTTAGGCCTCATCAGCATGGCATAGCTAATGCTCAGGCTCAAGTACCCACATATCAATAAAACAAGCAATGAAACGTAAAGCTTGTGGGTACTTGAGCCTGAGCATTAGCTAAGCCTGAGCATTAGCTATGCCATGCTGATGAGGCCTAACAAGGCCGAAACAGCTCATTAAAATGTCATTTACCTGATGAAGGTAAAAAAATGTTTAATTTTAGTATTTTTCTGATGTCACGTGAAAACCAAAAATTCGCAAACTTGTCTCTAAATATAGAACTGTCACAGAGATCAAGTTGTGATATTACATCAAAACAACTTTGCGATTTTCTAAATATAGAACTGTCACAACGTGAACTCTAATTTGAGTCGATACTCACACCACGTGCGAGGTTTCCAACCTTGTCTTAAATTCGGCAAACCTTTTCACGCGGACAGTCTGTACTATATTAAAATCTAGCTTCACAACCTTACAAAGATATGTGGAGGAAAATTTGTTCCGGTGGTCGAAGTGGATTATTTAACCTTGAGTGTTCACTTGCGGTCGGTCACGTATTAAATGGAAGGTATCACATTATGAGAACAACTTTGTACAAATCTGCAATTTTTCTAAATATAGAACTGTCGCAGCATTCGAATTCGACTTGTGATATTGATTAGCTGATAAGCCACTACATGTGCAAGGCTTTCAACTTTTTTTTAAACTTGGCAAACCTTTTCACGGGAATAGACAGTGCTGTGTATTTAAATATCTAGCTTCACAACTCAGACACGATGAATTTACATAACTTCAAAACAACCGTCGGGTGATGTTAGCCTTTCGACCTTTGAACTATGGGTTTGCTTTAACCAATGAACACACCACCACATGCCTGCTATTGTGCATTGGCCAATCAAAACACCAGAATGTAATTGTATTGTGCATTTTGCTGCACAGGAAAAAAAAAAGACTGAAATCTAACTCGGTATACTTGCAGTATCCCGAGTAATTTATACCCATTATTTAAATGACTGAAAGATTAATGCCTTATTAAATCATTTTGTTCTGCAGGTTACTGAGTGTGAAGAGTTGAATAAGAATGAATCAGAATTGTCATTCAAGCTCAAACAGGCAGAACTTGTGATGCAGCAGGTTTGGCAATACAGTACATGTACACTGTAGTTCTTTTGTTGAGTGCTGTACTCACTGACAGTGCACCAGATTACTCCGCACCGCTGATGTTGAAACATCAAACCACTTTTCATTTAAATATCTATCCCTCTTGTCAAATTAATGCTTGGTAAAATCAATACTCAGTCTTTGCCGAAAACGTTTTTTTTCTTTTTTTTGCCAGCCAAAGTGTTTTTGTTTTATTTCTGTTTTTGGTTGTTTTAACCGTGATGTTAAAATAATAACAAAGTAAACGGCGTTAGCTCTCTCAATGAGTACTACGTGCTCTTAGAGCAAATGCTCAAATAAAAAAATATTGTTAGTATTTGTTTAAATAGAAAAAAAATATATGAAAATTTGACCACAACTCTAGACAAAATCAATGGACACGAACATTTTATCTCAGAGGGAACCATCCATGTTACTTGATACACAGTACAGTTTAGCTTCGTTCTTTTCTTTGAACAGTTCAGGTGGCTTTTGAGAATCTGAATCCTCTCACAGTTTCCCTTGATGTGTGGTAGAAGATTACTGGTCTACTGCCCCTGTCTTGCCTCAGATGAATTCAAAAGTTACACACTGTATTACCACTGCGAAAAAGAGATGATTATAAAAATGTTGAAATTTTTTTTCTTTGACCAGCTTTCAGGTGAACCAAATTCCTCAGAAAGTCATAATTTAATCCAGCAACTACAAAACGAGAAAGCAGAGCTTGAAAATAAATTAGAACAGGTACTGTATGAAATTGAAACTAATGTCACATAAATTCAATTTGACAGCAGCTGGTTGCATTAAATAAAATTAATGGTATCTTTCTGCAAGAATTCCCAACACCTGACTTTATGTTCACTTGTTGTTGTTTTCTAATGGTGGAGTGGGTGCATATTCACACAGGCATGTACTTTCTCAACTTATTTCCTCACTCACCCCACCCCTAAAGAAATACATGGATTTTACACTGTATATGTTGACATTGGCCCTTAATTGGTATGGTGTATAGTGTTGGCCACAAACTCAAGTTTGTCTTCCTTATGTCTGCACAAACTAAAATGTTATTGTGGAGATTATAGGTATGACTACTGATATGTAATCTTGAGAAGTTTGCCTCAAACAACCACAGATGTTTGTTGTAAGTCAGCAGATTGAAATCATCTCAAGAGGTGAATGTAGTTCTGACTATTGTAGGTGACGTTGGCTGACATTTCCACATCCTGTTTGGAGATCATCATGCATGATCACTTCAAATTTAAGTGAATTCAATCAGTCACACCCACACAAGTGACTCCTCTAAACATCATTTAAGCTATAGCCACCAACAACCCTCTCTCTCTCAGGACCTATCATGCACATGAACTCAGATGATTATACATGTACATGTTCCTGGTTGGGTGTTAGTCTGGTTTTGGGTGGCTTGCCTTTCACAAAACACCAAGGAGATCAACCTTTGGACTTCCACTTTTTTAAGTATCCTTTGAGGTGTGTATTGGGGCTAGCAGTAGATTGCAACATTACGCAATCAAATGTTGGGAGGATGTGGAGGCGTCAGGGATTTGCGCCAATCAAGCTGTCACTTGCATTTAACTTGCACTCTACACCTGGATTACAGTGGGTTAATTGACTGGTGCTGCCATTGTGATTCTTATAGGTTAATAGCACAGTGCAAAGACTAGCCGCTGATAAGGGAGAGCTTTTACAACAGCACGCAGATGAAGTAGACCAGTATGAAAGAAGAATAAGATCCCTGACAGAAGAGGTCAGTCCACCTATTTGATAATATTTTGAGGACATTTTAGTAGTGTCTGTGAATTGCAATTAGATTTGCATGATGCTGCAGCTGGAACATAAATTAGCTGGTGTTCAAAGAGTCTGTTAACCTCTCTTTTTTGTTCAAGGCTGAGACACATGACAGAGAAAATAAGCTTTTGACTGCAAAGGAGAGTGAGCTTCAAGAAAGCTTGCAGAGTTTACAGAAGGAATTGGGTATGTAATACCCAGGGATTCCCTGAAAGATGTAATCGTATTGCATGCCATGCTGATATGATGGGCTTACATGTGCTGTTCCACATGAAAATTTGCTTATTTTATTGAAAATGTTTCCCTGTTATCAACATTCACAGCTGATCTGCGAGACAGAGAAGCTACTCAGCAAGTGGAGTCAACTCAGCTTGTGGCAGCTGAGATCGAGAGATTAGCAGAGGATAAGCAGAGATTAGCAGAACACTTGCAGCAAGAGGTATGAAGTTGATCAATCAGCTGATAATTATAGACCCTTTTCATAACTGTTCCCCAGCCTGCAAATTATTCTTTTATTCTAGGGGGAGCGTTTGCCTTCCAATGTGTGCTGGGTTTTATTCCTGGGCTCGGCATCATAAATGGGCTGAGTTTGTTGGTTTTTTACTCTGCTCCGAGAGGTTTTTCGCTGGTACTCTGGTTAATTCCCCTCTCCCAAAAACCAAGATTTGATTTGATTTCATTCTACTTTATTTAGAGTTGATTTGATTTAGTCTGCTCCATTAGTGAAGCATCTGTGCTCAGCTAGAAAGATCTGAGACTTTAGAAAAGGGTTCATAACATATTTGTGACTCTTTAGTTAACACAAGCTACTCTCACATGCATGTAACTACAACAAGTTATTCAAGGCAGTCTTTCTTGAAGTATGTACAGTGTACACAATCATATTTCATAGTGAGAGGTTAGCCTTCCACTAAGTTTTGCATTTAACAAACTTCACAGCATGATCACCTACACTGTACTTACAGTAATATCATCCTATAAATATACCTTTTTTCATAATGGCGGACGATTTGATTATTCTTTTGTGTGTATGTTAATTAGCCTCACTTACTGTAAGAACTCTTGAATTTGGCACATGCCAAAGAGGCTAGTAAGGTTAATAATAATAATAATCACTTTATCTCTCCGCAAACCAACCCAACCTGACGAATTAATGAATTATGCAATAACAATCTGTTACTTCCAATTTTTCACGCAGGGGAGAGAAAATGTCAGACTTGTAAGGTATGCATTATTGTAACTTATATGATTTTCATTTCATTTATGCCTGAGTTCAGTCACTATAGTCCTGATTGGTGTTGCCTCATTGTTGTCCTCACTGTTTGCCACAGGGCCCACTTTTGCAAAGTAGTGTTCAGCAATATAGGTACACTGTACCTGCTGATTAGTTAGTCCTACATTTTCACCCAAGAGTACAATAACATGACCGCTTAGCAGAAGGTGGTTGGTTTAAATGCCAGACCACACCACAAATCAGAGGCTTAAAATAATTTTAGGATTTGCTGGCTGTGTGCTCAACGTCTCTGGTAACTCAGTTCAGATGAATATATGATCATTGGGCAGTGGTCTCCTCCACCTCCTCTCGTTAAAGTTGAAGGGGCGTAAAAGAAGCCACACACTGATCACATAGAGTAGGACACGTAGTTCCCAGTGCTGTGGTGTGTCTCATACATCTCAAGGTTGGGTTGAGGCTGGGCAAAAAGCCTCAGCTGGTCTCAGAGCCTACAGTGTTCCCAGCTTGAGTGGAAGGGATGTGATGATGATTATGTGCTTGACTTTCCAACAAGGAAGACAGAGACTTTAGTTGACTTCTGTTTTGGAAGTCACAGTACGACTAATTTGCCAAAAAAATCATGACAATGTGAAGGGAAGTTAAAAGAAGCCATGGCATTGCTTGATAAGTGTAGGACATAAAGTCCCCAGTGTCATGGTGAGAGGTCGTTTGTGGACTTAAGTGGCTGTGATATGCACCTTAATATACACTGAAGCTGATTTAGAGACTAACCAGAGATGAGATCGATCTCACCTCACTGATTCCTCTCTAATTCGGCTACTTTGTAATGCTGTCACAACAATTACACAGTCTCATTAAAGAGCATTGTGAGTTTCACTGAATAATGAAGTGTTGTTATTATTCATAGCTCTTGATTTTGTGTCTGCCGTAGGGAGCAAGAGCGCTATCTGCTGAGAATACAGGAGTTAGAGTCTGCTTTGGCTCGGATGGGAGAAGAGGCTATTGACAAAGCCACCCTCCTGGAAACAGCACAGAGTGATAAGGAGACTATTAGCAGGTTAGGGGGAGCATTCTTAAACAACCTCAACCATCCCTATGTATCTTTTAAGAGAAGACAGATCAGAGTAATGTGATTTTTCAATATCAGACTTTATTATAGCTCTCACTTAGTACGCGCGCTGTGATTGGTCAATTTTGCGGGCCGTATTCTACAGTACAGCCCGCTTGACTTCAACTAGTTTCTTTCCCGCGCGCCGAATTAACCTCAGAGATATAATAAATATCTTACTTACCTCGTTTTCTCGGTCCGTACTGTAAGTTACGGATCCTCGTTTTTTCCCATTAATTTATGGCCCGCGCGCTTCGCGCTTGGGCCATAAATCAACGGGAAAAAACTCGGTCCGTAACTTACAGTACGGACCTCGAACTCGGTTAGTAAGAGGTATGTATGCAGTCATACTTTTTTGTCCACAGGTCCTTAACACTATCAGAGGTGTATAATTTATATGTGCGGCATGTAAATAAGGAGAAGATCAAGTTTGCTTGCTTTTAATCTGATGACGTTCGGCGACTTGACTGGTTACCGTTAATCTCAATGCCATCCTGGAATAATTTTTAAGTACAAATGTACAAGTTGCGCATAACTTCATTGTGAAAATGCAACAAATAGTTTAAGGTTGATGCAACAAAAAATATGACTTGAGTGTTCATTAAAATAATCTTCTCCCCCTTGTATTCAGGTTTGCTGCTGTGTAGTAATAAGGTAAACTCTAACATTGACCAGCATTTTTATGCGTTCTTTTTCAGGGCTTTAAAGCAAAACAAAGAGTTGAAGGAAAAAACTGAGGAGCTGGAAGAGAGATTTGTTAAAATGGTAACATTTACGTGTTTTGCTGCGTAGTAATTCTTCTAGATGGCCTTTTGCCTGTCATTCAACAAGTTGAGAAATCTTATTTGATTCAGTTGTCATTCCAGGAGTATTCATTCATGGTTCCGTAAGCAATTGCGTTTCCTTGTGGAAAAGGTAGTCAGTTATGAGGAAATGGAAAATGCACTTATTAACAAAGCCAACTGAACCTTTCCTCACATAATTTTATTTAGTCTGACTGACTCTCATAATCAACTTGCCCAGCGTCTTAAGGGATAAGGAAATGTGATCAGCTAATTACCAGTATGAGTCCTTGTCAAAGATTTTAAATACACACATAACTTCACAGAGAGAACTGATCCCGTAAGGAAGATGGTTTCAAATGTTGTTAGAGTGAAGATTTTTTATTATTTTAAAATTATTTATTTGTTTCTTTGTTTATTTATTTTGCAGAGTCAAGAGAACATGGAGCTCACAAGCAGTTTGGAAACCGAGCGCCACATGGCGAAAGAACTAGCTGCTAAACTTAGTGATTTGGGGGTGGAACTTGAGGAGTCAAAACAACTGGTGGGTGGCCTCAGACAAAAAAGTCCTAAATATGTTTTCATTTATGGAGAAAGACGTTTGGAAAGTTTATGAAAGTTCAGAATACAAGATATGGCCACTCTCCATATTCAATCAGGCTCTGCTAGTAGTGAAGTTAAGGTGGAAAAAGGTTTGCGATTTTTACAGATAGTGACGTTGTGAACTGCTCCGTTAGCGCCTCTCTGAACTATTTTGTTTGGATTTAGCTGTCTTCAAGGAATGCTGAGATCGAGTCCTTGAGAGAAGACCTCGAAGTAACTTCAGAAAGCCTTAGAGAAGAGGTTGGTGATTCTTTTATTATTACTTACACTAATGAATCTTATAGTAATTATGTTTTGATGTATTTGCGCAATTTAGCAACTGAGGTCGTTACGGGAAAATCTCAGACTGAGGCCTTGCCGTATTGACCGAGCGATAGCGAGGTCAATACAGCTAGGCCGAGGTGTGAGATTTTCCCGTAACGACCGAACGGTCAAGGTTATCAAGTTGTTTATTATAGGGCTAATTTAACAAAACAGTCCTTTTGTTTTGTTTTGTTTTTTCCGAATTTGCATAATCCGTAATTACGGGAGAATAATGCCCTTGCTCTTAGCCAGTCAGAGCGCGCGTTATATCGGCTTTAACTCACTCAAAGATTTCAGCTGATTTCATTGTTTCGTGCAGACTCTTGCCCACTAACCGGCCCAGTCTTTCCTTTACCCCTTGGTCAGTAGGCCCGATACAATTGTGGTCTTTTCCTGATTAGTTTTCCCTTATGAGGCAATGCAGAATCGCATTTTCGCAAAGTGTTTTGTCAGTTTTAGGTATAGTTTGTGATGATAATTCAAGACGTCACCAGGGTGGGTGTTCAAAAATGCTTTGTATAATGAATTGAAATTAGTGGACGTAATTTCGCTAATAAAGGCAAACTTAGACTTCATTAGATCTATGTCTAAACGCCGATCTACTGACAGAGGTAGGGCTTGGCCATACAGTCATTTGGTTTTTCAGCGGGCCTGTGGATCAAGGGTGTAACTGAATAATAATAGACAACGGAGCGTCTCCTACAACATGGTAAAATCGATTGATATTCCGACTTGCTGTTGACTGCCTTTTGATGTCGTCGTTTACAGGTATCAAAAGGAGAGAACATGGTTTCATCACTTAAGGACAAACTTGATGTCTCTTCGCAGCAGCTTCTTGAACAGGTTTGTTGGTCATTTCCGCGATATACAAATTTAACGTAAATTTTCCATCCCAAAAGCACAGAGTTGTTTCACAGCTGTGATGAGAATTGAAGCAAAATATTAATACGTGATTACGATTATACGCTATCCTGAGCTGTGGTTTAAACTTCTGGACCTGTTCCATAGGTAACGCCTATCACTAACTCCTTCATCAAAGAATTGTCTCGTTAGAAAGCTCTTGTGATGGATTGCTGTGCACCCAGTAAAGTTATTTAGATACCAACTTAAGATTGTATTATGTTTCATTTGCAGCTGAGGCAGAAGGATTTTGAAATTTCAACTATTCGTGAGGAATTGGATGTATCTTCTCAGCTGTTGAAGGAACAGGTAGAATTTCTATCAAACTCATCCCCCCCCCCCCCCCCCCTCCTCCCAAACGATTGGACACGTTCTGTCATAAAAGTCAATGGCATTGTCTCTTTCATCAAAGTTTTTCTGAGTGACAGTGTTTATTACAGGGTTGGCACTGTCCGGGAAGAATCAGGGAAAACAAATTCTTTTTTTTTTTTCAAAGTCAGTGAAAAGTCAGGGAATTGTACTTTTAGCTGGCCATTACGTTTGGGAAGGAGATTCCTTGTTAGTAAAGGTAATGTAGTTTCAAACAATTCGCGCAAAGGAACTGATTTCCGTGGCTGCATTGCTGGCTTTTTTGCCCAAGGATTTGACTTGGTTTATCAATGAACAGTCAGGGAAATATCAGGGAATATATCCCAATGAGTCAGTGGGCAACCCTGTTATTTGGTGACATTTTATAGAACATTGTTTCATTTTGTTTTACTCTAGCTGGCCAGGAAAGATCTTGAATTGGCTTCCCTCAAGAATGAGCTTAGCCAATCAGAGGCAAGACTTACTGAACAGGTACGTCATCTAACGACGTATATTATGTGCCGGATTATCATTAGCCTTCGTAGCTGACGGTATTTTAGGCGCGCGGAGGCGGAGGCGGCGGAGCCGTTGAAAGCGAGCGGCGAGGCCGCGTCAACGAGCGCCGCGAGAAACGCCTCCTCCCCATCTCTCTCGCGGCTTCGCCTCTTGCTTCCAGCGGCTCTTTACTCCGCGTGCCCACAACACCCGGCAGCTACGCAGGCTAGATTATCATCGGTCATGGTCCTTTGAGGTTGTGAGGCCAAAACGATTTTGTGAAACAGGTGCCGTTTTCTAAGAATCCTCAAAACTGTTATTATCTTAAAGCTTTCAAAACTGCTCATCGTTCACTTTGACTCGAAACCACGTACGAGGATACAGTGACAATAGGAGTAATTGTTCTTTTGGGTTTTAAACCTTGCAAACTTAAATTTCCAAAGTGAGAAAATTAAGAAATACAGCACGATAGAAATGCATGTAATATTAAATGGAAACTCGGAAAAAATCGGAGTTCCAGATGGGATTTGAACGACGACCCTCCGTGATCTGGACAGACGCACTAACCACTGAGCTGCTGGGACTCTATGGTGAGCAAGGGTGAAATATGGTGATGCGGTTCCAGTCAAAGCCCACATTTCACCCTTGCTCAGTGGTTAGAGCGTCCGGCTAAATCACGGAGTGTCGTGGGTTCAAATCCTATCTGGAACTCGGTTTTCTTTCCGAGTTTCCATTTGATGTTTACATGCATTTCTAAACTTAAATTTATCCATTTTTTTCCGTTGTCACACATTAGCTTTTCTTTCGCTTTGCAATACAAGCTGTGTTTAGATTTTATTTGCTTGCATGTAGCAGAAGGCTAAGTTATGTGTTGCTTAGGGGATCTTTATAAAAGACTACTTCTATGTTTAAATTTCTAGTTTCTCTTGAATGAACACAATGATGAGATAAGAAACAAGCTGAAGTGGCCAGCAGACTACAACAGCAACTGCAGTTAGCACAGGTCAGTGATGAATGTGGTGAAATCGAATTCGTTTGAGGGAGAGTTGCGTAACCGAGCTGCTAGCAGACGCTGTTAACCGTGGTATCTTTAGTTTTTCTCTTTGTTTCTCCGAACTCAAATTTATGGTGCGACTTTTTTACGAATGCTCGCGTTTGTTTGTTTATTAGGCTGTCTATTTGTCTGTCTGTCTATTTGTTTCTTCGCTCGATTTTCTTACTGCACAAATCAGAAACATAATCACAACAACTTGCCTGTCGTTTTCTTTGTCAAATGTTGTTCCTGTGGTTATTTCATCGCAGTCAAAATGCTCGCGGATTACGATTTACACGGTGTTTATCGTTGACATTTAATTCTAATCTTTCAGAGTACGATCAACCAGTTAACGGCACAGAATGCTCAGCTTCAAGAAATGTTAACCAACGCAGAGAACCGCAGTAGTATGGAAGGCTCAGGAACGGAAAGTATGTTTAAGTACTTACTTGGGAACTACATGATTAACGTCCGATGCCAGTTGATTATTACGCTGAAGGGGAGATACTATAAAATCATCGATCTCGAAGATACTTTTTGGTTTGTTAGTGTTGACACTAATGATTTCCTAGTGGGGGAAGCTTGAAAAAGTTTCAACTAATGTCGAGAAAACTTAGTGCACGGTCTATAATGCTTTTTATTCGGTAGTTATTCAGGCAATTGAGATCCAAGTCACTGGGCCATACAAGCGAATAAAATGAAGATTTCTTAATTAACGCTTCGCTTAGGCAGATTCTTGACATGATCCTAAATTTTGGCCGATCTCAGGCTTAATGTTCAGTATTAAGAAGGTTCCTGTTGAAAAAAAGAAAGGGTAACACCTTGGCCGTGAACTGAGATTTTTGTTTGGGATACCTGTGTGGCTGTGGCATCTCACATTCTATGTCCGTTAATGCTAATGAGTTGCAAAGTTTATACTGAACGCATTGTGGACAGTGTATCCCACACGTGTACCCTTTCGGTACTTTTTTTTTTAATCTAGCGCATAGATTGTCTGTGATAATCTTAGAATATAATCAATATTTATAATGTCTTCATTTACTGTAGAAAATGTTGCGCTCTCTTGAAATTATTCCTTCAGCAACCGATCTTCATTCCCTTGCACGTTGATTTGATACACAGTTAATTAATCTTCTATTGAGCCAAGTGTTGCCTCCTACAAGACATCTTTTGGCTCGTCACGCAATGTGT
>JAEMWC010002034.1:60000-68682 GCA_016490735.1 Pachyseris speciosa | reverse complement strand
TTTTAGATGGTGAATCGTGGCAAAGAGAAGTAAGGGTACATATGAATGTTGTGCCGCGTAGCAGTAGGAACACAAATAGTGGAATAGAGAATTAACTCTAAAGTTTAAATTAAAGGGCTACTTAAACCCATGAATAACCCACTGGGCGTTAGCCCTGGTAAAGGAAAACAGGGAACCACACGAGGCAAAGAAAAAATCTTTTGACCTCGGTGGGAATCGAACCCACGACCTCCGGATTAAATCTACCGTTACTCTACCGACTGAGCTAAGAGGTCGCACAGAGAAATTCGGGGACGATTTTAGATGGTGAATCGCGGCAAAGAGAAAGTAAGTGTACATATGAATGTTGTGGCGCGTAGCACTAGGAAACAGTAGTGGAATAGAGAATTAACTCTAAAGTGTCAATTAAAGTGCTACTTAAACCCATGAATAACCCACTGGGTGTTAGCCCTAGTAAAGGAAACAGGGAACCACACGAGGCAAAGAAAAAAATCTTTTGACCTCGGTGGGAATCGAACCCAGGACCTCCGGATTAGATCTACCGTTACTCTACCGACTGAGCTACAAGGTCGCACAGAGAAATTCGGGGACGATTTTAGATGGTGAATCGCGGCAAAGGGAAAGTAAGGGTACATATGAATGTTTGGCCGCGTAGCACTAGGAACACAAATAGTGGAATAGAGAATTAACTCTAAAGTGTAAATTAAAGTGCTACTAAACCCATGAATAACCCACTGGGCGTTAGCCCTAGTAAAGGGAAACAGGGAAGCACATGAGGCAAAGAGAAATCTTTTGATCTCGGTGGGAATCGAACCCCACGACCTCCGGATTAGATCTACCGTTACTCTGCCGACTGAGCTACGGTCGCACAGAGAAAGTCGGGGACGATTTTAGATGGTGAATCGCGGCAAAGAGAAAGTAAGGGTACATATGAATTTTGTGCGCGTAGCACTAGGAACACAAATAGTGGAATAGAGAATTAACTCTAAAGTTTAAATTAAAGTGCTACTTAAACCCATGAATAACCCACTGGGCGATACCCCTAGTAAAGGGAAACAGGGAACCACACGAGGCAAAAAAAAATCTTTTGACCTCGGTGGGAATGGAAACCCACGACCTCCGGATTAGATCTACCGTTACTCTGCCGACTGAGCTACAAGGTCGCACAGAGAAATTCGGGGACGATTTTAGATGGTGAATCGCGGCAAAGAGAAAGTAAGGTTACATATGAATGTTGTGCCGCGTAGCACTAGGAACACAAATAGTGGAATAGAGAATTAACTCTGAAGTGTAAATTAAAGTGCTACTTACCCATGAATAACCACTGGGCGTTAGCCCTAGTAAAGGGAAACAGGAAACCAGACAAGGGAAAGAAAAATCTTTTTGACCTCGGTGGGAATCGAACCCACGACCTCCGGATTAGATCTACCGTTACTCTACCGACTGAGCTACAAGGTCGCACAAGGAAATTCGGGGACGATTTTAGATGGTGAATCGCGGCAAAGAGAAAGTAAGGGTACATATGAATGTTGTGCCGCGTACCACTAGGAACACAAATAGTGGAATAGAGAATTAACTCTAAAGTGTATATTAAAGTGCTACTTAAACCCATGAATAACCCACTGGCGTTAGCCCTAGTAAATGGAAACAGGGAACCACACGAGGCAAAGAAAAAATTTTTTACCTGGTGGGAATCGAACCCACGACCTCCGGATTAGATCTACCGTTACTCTGCCGACTGAGCTACTAGGTCGCACAAAGAAAGTCGGGGGACGATTTTAGATGGTGAATCGTGGCAAAGAGAAAGTAAGGGTACATATGAATGTTGTGCCGCGTAGCAGTAGGAACACAAATAGTGGAATAGAGAATTAACTCTAAAGTTTAAATTAAAGGGCTACTTAAACCCATGAATAACCCACTGGGCGTTAGCCCTAGTAAAGGGAAACAGGGAACCACACGAGGCAAAGAAAAAATCTTTTGACCTCGGTGGGAATCGAACCCACGACCTCCGGATTAGATCTACCGTTACTCTGCCGACTGAGCTACAAGGTCGCACAGAGAAAGTCGGGGACGATTTTAGATGGTGAATCGCGGCAAAGAGAAAGTAAGGGTACATATGAAAGTTGTGGCGCGTATTACTAGGAACAAAATAGTGGAATAGAGAATTAACTCTAAAGTGTAAATTAAAGTGCTACTTAAACCCATGAATAACCCACTGGGCGGTAGCCCTAGTAAAGGAAAACAGGGAACCACACGAGGCAAAGAAAAATCTTTTGACCTCGGTGGAATGAAATCCACGACCTCCGGATTAGATCTACCGTTACTCTGCCGACTGAGGTACAAGTTCGCACAGAGAAAGTCGGGGACGATTTTAGATGGTGAATCGCGGCAAAGAGAAAGTAAGGGTACATATGAATGTTGTGCCGCGTAGCACTAGGAACACAAATAGTGGAATAGAGAATTAACTCTAAAGTGTAAATTAAAGTGCTACTTAAACCAATGAATAACCCACTGGGCGTTAGCCCTGGTAAAGGAAAACAGGAACCACACGAGGCAAAGAAAAAATCTTTTGACCTCGGTGGAAATCGAACCCACGTCCTCCGGATTAGATCTACCGTTACTCTACCGACTGAGCTACAAGGTCGCACAGACAATTTCGGGGACGATTTTAGATGGTGAATCGCGGCAAAGAGAAAGTAAGGGTACATATGAATTTCGTGCCGCGTAGCACTAGGAACACAAATAGTGGAATAGAGAATTAACTCTAAAGTGTAAATTAAAGTGCTACTTAAACCCATGAATAACCCACTGGGCGTTAGCCCTAGTAAAGGAAACAGGGAACCACACGAGGCAAAGAAAAAATCTTTTGACCTCGGTGGGAATCGAACCCACGACCTCCGGATTAAATCTACCGTTACTCTGCTACCGACTGAGCTAAGAGGTCGCACAGAGAAATTCGGGGACGATTTTAGATGGTGAATCGCGGCAAAGAGAAAGTAAGTGTACATATGAATGTTGTGGCGCGTAGCACTGGGAACACAAGTAGTGGAATAGAGAATTAACTCCAAAGTGTAAATTAAAGTGCTACTTAAACCCATGAATAACCCACTGGGTGTTAGCCCTAGTAAAGGAAAACAGGGAACCACACGAGGCAAAGAAAAAATCTTTTGACCTCGGTGGGAATCGAACACCACGACCTCCGTATTAGATCTACCGTTACTCTACCGACTGAGCTACAAGGTCGCACCGAGAAATTCGGGGACGATTTTAGATGGTGAATCGCGGCAAAGAGAAAGTAAGGGTACATATGAATGTTGTTCCGCGTAGCACTAGGAACACAAATAGTGGAATAGAGAATTAACTCTAAAGTGTAAATTAAAGTGCTACTTAACCCATGAATAACCCACTGGGCGTTAGCCCTAGTAAAGGGAAACAGGAAGCACACGAGGCAAAGAAAAATCTTTTGACCTCGGTGGGAATCGAACCCACGACCTCCGGATTAGATCTACCGTTACTCCGCCGACTGAGCTACAAGGTCGCACAGACAAATTCGGGGACGATTTTAGATGGTGAATCGCGGCAAAGAGAAAGTAAGGTTACATATGAATGTTGTGCCGCGTAGCACTAGGAACACAAATAGTGGAAATAGAGAATTAACTCTAAAGTGTAAATTAAAGTGCTACTTAAACCCATGAATAACCCACTGGGCGTTAGCCCTAGTAAAGGGAAACAGGGAACCACGAGGCAAAGAAAAAAATCTTTTGACCTCGGTGGGAATCGAACCCACGACCTCCGGATTAGATCTACCGTTACTCTGCCGACTGAGCTACAAGGCGCACAGAGATTATTATTATTATTAAAAGCTCTAATTTTCCATTTTAATCATTTCTTAATACAATCCTTTGGCGCTGACCCGCTCATGCTTTTTTCAAAAACTCTGGAATTTTAAATGTTAACAGTTCCACGTAATTAGTATCTGAGAGCAAAGAGATGTTAAACTTCCAGAACCCAGGTCCCCTAGGGAGCTTACGTTCGTTAAGGAACAAGGAGAGAGCAACGGCTGAGTGATCTGAATAAATGTTTGGGAGTATTTGCACTCTTTCACGTGGTCTTTTAGCTGCTTTGAAATAAGGAAGTAGTCATGTGTACACTGTATTTTCATTGATGGGTTAGCCCATGTGAAGCCAGTTGAACTGGATTCTTGACCGCCAGGAATCGAGTAAATGTTGTTTTTGATTAACTTTGAAGCTCATTGAGAGATGCTTTTTTTTTTTTTCGTCAAAATGTCTACCACCTTTTGTGTCTTAAGTGCTAATTGTGCAGTTCAAATCACCTCCTAGCACGAGACTGTCGTTGGCGTACGGACTTAGGAATTCTTTTGAAAGGTCTCCCAGGAATACAACTTGTTGGGTTGCATCGTTTGGTGCATAAACGTTAACCAAAACTGTTTTGGTACCATCAATAATAATCTCGGCTAAAATACACCTGCCATAATTATCTGCAGTAATTGTTTTGAAGTTAACGTCAAGACGTGGTTTGAATAAAATCATAACTCCTCTACTATGAGAAGAGCCGTGGCTGAACACGATTTTGCCTCCCCATTCCATTTCCCATCTTTTGATAGATTCCGGTAAGGAAGAAGTTTCTTGCAAGTAGATGATATCCGATTGTTGCTGATGCAACCAACGAAAAACTTGTTTTCGCGTTCTCAAACTGTTTATCCCTCTTACGTTAAGTGATAACAGTTTATACATTTAGTTTCTAATCGAAAGGTAGATGTGATATCCAAGCAATAACCAATAACAAAGTTGTCTTAAGAACCAATTTCTGTAAATATCGAGAATCCGGCGTCACTCGTGAAATTTCGAAATTCTTCATATCTTGCCTGAATAACACCTATGGTGAGTAACTTTCCAAAATAGAATTCAAAGATCGTGAAGCGCTTGCTTTTTCCTGAAATCGAGGAACGTTTGAAAAACGCCATTTTACCGCCATGACGCTGTCGAAAATAGTGTAAAATGATGCATTTTGTTATCGCTCGTGTAGATAAACGCGGTGTTATCTATCGATGCGACTTGGCCAGATCATAAGGCATCTCTTGGTCTTTCCAACGCATAAAATTGTTTTGGAAAAGCTACTGGTATATAACTGTTTTTGACCGTTAAAAATACCCCAGTTCAAACGCTTCAGCGAATGAGCTAATTTTAGCTAACTTCCACACCACAAAATGCCCACTAGTACATACAATTTAACGTTGAAATTAGTATTTTCTTAACGTGCATATTTTGTGCTCTGTTGTGTTAAATTTCTTCCGCGGCCCGACAAAAGTGCTCCGTCGAGAGACAGAAACGTGAAGTCAAGTTTTGTATCGCCGCCATTCTTGAAATAAACATGAACCTTGCCTTCCTCGAACCAGAGCTTCGTCAAGAACTAAAAGTCTGCCGATGGAAACCTTAACTCGCTATTCTGAACGCCTAAAGATTACAGTACAATTCTAAGCTTGTCTGAGAGTGATAACCTTCAACATAAATTTTGACAAGGTCAGAGTAGGTGATGAAATTATGTAACTCGACGCTTATTAAGAGCAAATTTCTGTAAATATCGAGAATCCGGCGTCACTCGTGAAATTTCGAAATTCTTCATATCTTGCCTGAATAACACCTATGGTGAGTTATTTTCCAAAATAGAATTCAAAGATCGTGAAGCGCTTGCTTTTTTCTGAAATCGAGGAACGTTTGAAAAACGCCATTTTACCGCCATGACGCTGTCGAAAATAGTCTAAAATGATGCATTTAGTTATCGCTCGTGTAGACAAACGCGGTGCATCTATCAGTGCGACTCGGCCAGATCATAAGGCAACTCTTGGTCTTTCTAAAGCACAAAATTATTTTGGAAAAGCTACTGGTATATAACCGTTTTTGACCGTTAAAAATACCCCATGTCACACGCTTCAGCGAATGAGCTAATTTTAGCTAACTTCCACACCACAAAAAGCCCACTGGTACATACAATTTAACGTTGAAATTAGTATTTTCGTAAAGTACATATTTTGTGCTTTGTTGTGTCAAAATGTCTGCCGCGGCCCGACAAAAGTGCTCCGTCGACAGACAGAAACATGAAGTCAAGTTTTGCATCGCCGCCATTCTTGAAATAAACATAAACCTTGCCTTCTTCGAACCAGAGCTTCGTCAAGAACTAAAAGTCTGCCGATGGAAACCTTAACTTGCTATTCTGAACGCCTAAGGATTACAGTACAATTCTAAGTTTACTGTTTTCAATCTGTCTGAGAGTGATATTCCTTCAACATAAATTTGAACAAGTTCAGAGTAGGTGATGAAATTATGTAACTCGACGCTCGACACTGCAATTTCCAAGTGACTTAAATTACGTACGCTCGTTCTGAACTGTTTCTTTCCTCGAACTATCACCTTTGTAAAGTTATGATGTTATGATATCTTGAATTCCTACTTGGCTACCATCTTCGGTTACAGAAACGTTGCTGTACTTTGCCTGTAAAGGGAAATTTGTTACATGTAATTGCGTGACGTTGACCAAAGGATTGACAAAAACAATGCTGTTGGATAACCGATAATATTTTCATTTGAACTTTGCAACAGCGTTCGAGTCGAACAGCTGAAATAAAAAGACTATAAAAATAACTTACCTTTTAAAATTGCCTTGTACACATGTCCAGTCACGGAAACCACGTTAGGAAGAGATGCGTAATAATCAGGTGTTGAATCAAATGTCACCCCATTTTATATCATGGAGATCGCTACTAAGGTGCTCTTACGTTGTTTAAGGAAACTGTGACAAATTCCATGACGATCCTGCGATTTGAAACTTATTCACTGTGACTCCAGTGATTCCATTTGATGTCGTACGCATCTTTCTGTACCAAGCAAACAAATCTTTCAAGCAATGCTTGCGCGCATTTCTCTTTGTATAATTTTGGTACCAGCGGGGAGGGGTGGTGGACCGGTGAAGTAAATGGGGTAGGGGGTAGTGGTTATGTGAAAGATATCCCTGTGAAGGAAACATGGAGTTATAGTGAAAGGTATTCTTTTTAAAGCAAAGCTGACAAAAATAGTTCTTTACAGTTTTTTTTTTCTTTTCTCCACCACCCCTCCCTGCTCAAAAATACAATAGTCCCCACCTAAAATTGCGGCATGTCCTAGCGTATATTTTCACTCTTTCGATTCCATACTCCAGATACCCAAATAAATGTTTTGTCTAAGATTTTCTTCCCGATGGTCACAAGCAATATACAAGGGAAAAGAAGCGGTATCTTTGAAAATAATTATCTTGTGGAATAGGCTTCTGTAATACGGGAAGACTATTTATGGCGCTGCTTGGCAGTTGTAGCTTCATGAAGTTGCCACATAGCACCCTGAAGTAGTCTCTCCCACAGTTTTCCAACCTTCTTGCTTTTCACCGGAGAGCGGTGATGTACTGTAGCAGTGCAGCGATGAAAGCCGACAGCCTTTTTTCCGCAGGGAAATTCACTTGTTCCTCTGCTGGAAGCCCATCTTGCTTCGTCACCTGCACTTACTGTCGCAATTTCGCGGTCAAATGGTTCGAAGAAGGCAAGGTTCATGTTGATTTCAAGAATGGCGGCGATGCAAAACTTGACTTCATGTTTTTTGTCTCTCGACGGAGCACTTTTGTCGGGCCGCGGCAGACATTTTGCCACAACAAAGCACAAAATATGCACTTTACGAAAATACTAATTTCAACGTTAAATTGTATGTACCAGTGGGCTTTTTGTGGTGTGAAAGTTAGCTAAAATGAGCTCATTTGCTAAAGCGTTTGACATGGGGTATTTTTAACGGTCAAAAACGGTTATATACCAGTAGCTTTTCCAAAATAATTTTGTGCTTTGGAAAGACCAAGAGTTGCCTTATGATCTGACCAAGTCGCATTGATAGATGACACCGCGTTTATCTAAACGAGCGATAAGAAAATGCATCATTTTACACTATTTTCGGCAGCGTCATGGCGGTAAAATGGCGTTTTTCAAACTTTCCTCGATTTCAGAAAAAAGCAAGCGCTTCACGATCTTTGAATTCTATTTTGGAAAATAACTCACCATAGGTGTTATTCAGGCAAGATATGAAGAATTTCGAAATTTCACGAGTGACGCCGGATTCTCGATATTTACAGAAATTGGCTCTTAACACAGCAATTTCCAAGTGACTTTAGTTACGCACGCTCGTTCTGAACTGCTTCTTTCCTCGAACTATCACCTTTGTAAAGTTATGATGTTATGATATCTTCATTGAATACTGCTTGGCTATTATCTTTGGTTACAGAAACGTTGCTTTACTTTGCCTGTAAAGAGAAATTTGTTACATGTAGATGCTTGACGTTGACCAAAGGATTGACAAAAACAATGCTTTTGGATAACCGATAATATTTTCATTTGAACTTTGCAACAGCGTTCGGGTCGAACAGCTGAAATAAAAAGACTACATAAATATCTTACCTTTTTAAATTGCCTTGTACACATGTCCAGTCAAGGAAAGCACGTTTGGAAGCGATGCGTAATAATCAGGTGTTCAATCGAATGTCATCCCATTTTACATGGAGATACGTTGTTTAGGGAAACTGTGACAATTTCCATGAAGATCCAGTGATTTGAAACTTGTTCACTGTGAGTCCAGTGATTCCATTCTATGACGT
>JAEMWC010002034.1:45000-57500 GCA_016490735.1 Pachyseris speciosa | reverse complement strand
TGTCATGGTATTTGTCCTGCTTTGTACACAAGCAAACATATTTTCAAAGATAAATTATAGGATAAAACAATGCTTGCAGAGAGCAGCATACATAAGGTAACTCCTCTGAAGTTAAAATGACAATAGATTTTTGTTCACACTTACTCATGATATGAGAACGTCAATTTTGAAACAAAAAAATAGGAACTACCCGTTCTGATTAAGGAGCAACGAGGCATTAAAACGCCCCATTTTGGCATTATTTAATGCTAATTATAAGACCCCTGTAAAATCAATGTGATTTCAGCCTTACGAGAACTCGCATTAAACTACAGTCAATATATACACAGATAGATAGTATAACTTTAATTTAGATAGAAAACCAATTCATTCATTAAAAAGTTGAACCAATTTCCTTTCAAAATGGAAAACTGGGGATCACAGTGAATCTATTGTTTTTACTTATTTATTCATTCTTCAACAAAAGAACTCAAAGCAGGCTTTTCTCAAGCAAGGCTATGATTAGTTTATTACAATGACTGGAAAACATATGGGATGGCCATGGTCGTTAGTGATATGGAGACATTTACCAACTTACGGAGCTCAATTTCAATGCAAACCAGCCAGGTTTTTCATGTGCGCCTGCACTAGCTAGCCGAATGACGCCTTAAATTATGCCTAGTAAGGATTCGCCATGCAGTTGCGAGGAATCATCTTCGAAAATAATAGAGTAATTGAAGTACTGCAAAGCCGAGATTTTTAACAATCCAAAAAACTAGCATAGCAATTGCTATTCAAAGTGACTTAAATTGAAAATAGCACTTACTCCTGCATCCTGGAAATAATTATTTATTTTTCAAGGTTCCAAATTATGTTATAGTCTACTTCCCTGTTGCCATTGTCGAACTTGCGGTCAGCTGATGTCTGTTCCTAACTGGTCCTCTTTAACTAAATGCTCCTGTACGTGTGAAGGAGACACCCTGAAAACAGATTTAATAGTTGCGACAGGCCACCACTTATACATGGTTGAGCTATTTGTATTGGCGATAGCCTCGATACACATGTACAGTATATGCATCGTACAATTATGTCCAGATATGACCACGGAAATACAGGCCCAGAAATGACTTCCAGCTTCATTTTTATGGGTTACCAATAACGCACTTGACTAATTTTATGCGTTGAATAGCCAATGATATATGGATCTTTTTTTACCACTTATTACCGCTTGGCAATGTTCCTTTACAAGTGCATGGCCTGCGTATTTTAATACCAAAGGGATATGTGTATAGCAATTATACTCTATGTGTCCGTTTTGGTATCTTTAAAATTAAGGTATACTATTCTAGAAATCACTACTTTAAGGGAGGTTTGGATATGTAATCATAAAATTGGGTGAACCTTTGTCTTGAAGTTTTCTAACAACTTTTTAGTGGATTGAAAAGCTATATCAAACGCTCGTTGACGTGTTTCATAACTTATCCAAATACTGCCTTCAAATCTATTTACTGTGCATTGTAACTGTTTGGAACATTTACTCAGGAACTCAATCCCAACACGCACCAGTTAACGGCGAATGGAGTCCGTGGTCAGGCTATTCTGCGTGCAACAGGCCCTGCAATGGAGGGACTCAAGTCCGTTCGCGCACGTGTAGCAATCCATTTCCCCAACATGGCGGTCGCGATTGCCAAGGAACGAAGTATGAAACGCAACAGTGCAACACTCATCCTTGTCCAGGTACGCTCAAGCTAAGGATAATAAGTAAACAACCAACCAACCAAACAAACAAACAAACAATAAATTCAGTCAGACAATAAGCTAATCGCACAATTAAAAAGCTGTTAGCATAATCGAGTTCATAAGGAAAACTGCATGTTATCACAACTCCAAAGTTTAATATAGACCTCATTAAAAGTTGTTAAGGAAGTTAGTTTAACAATTTCTACAAATGCATGCGTATGGACACTCACCTTCCGCACGCCAACAACGAGTTAGGTCATTACCCAGTACATTTAACCAGCCCTTCAAAGAGCCAATTATACAGGCGCCGCAATGCTTAATTATAGGGAAACCTAATGATTAATTCAAACAGTCGATGCCGCACAAAAAGTCAGTAATTTATAATGTAACTTAAAGATTAGTTTCGACGTTTAGGCTGTCATTTTTAAGTGAGAACGCTACAACTCTGACTGTTCGATATTCGTTTTGTCTTGATCCCTGATGCAAATTAATCTTAGTCCACATTCCAGTGCCCCAGCAAACGTCTATGTACAAAATTCAGTTGCCCGTCTTTAAAATATCATATTTAATTGGAAGATACACTTTGAGAAAAATGATACTCCTTTAAAATTTTCCCAGAATGATGTTGCCTTCTTTCCAACAGTGCATGGTGGTTGGAGCAATTGGGGAGGATGGTCAAACTGTTCTGGGACGTGCGGAGGAGGCTTACAGACGCGCAGTCGCCTTTGCAACAATCCTCTACCAGCGCATAACAGGAGAAATTGCATTGGAAACAGCTCAGAATCACAGCAGTGCATCTCCCGCCAATGTCCACGTGAGTCAATTTATACTTCTAAGATATATAAAACGATGCCTCTAGCTAGCGACTGTCTTTATAATTTGATTCGCTTGAGATTGTCTCTCACCAGTCAATATCAAGGTAACTTAAGGAGTTGCTACCATGTTAATGTTGCAGTTTTCAATTTTATCAGTCTGTAATTGTTTCATCAAAGTTTCAAAAGGATGATGGGGAAGTAGAAAGTGTAAGCGCATACTTAAATTTGAAAAAAAAAATTGAAGAAAAGAAAAACTGAAGCAAAGGTAACCGGATCTTTTGAAGCTTAATAAGGTTACACTGCCTACTTTTTGGCAGGTGTTAAAAGATTGGCTCTGTCGTTTGACAAACATTACTTCTTGCTATACAACACGTGCTGACGTCACATTAGGCAACGATTACGCCACCATTTCCATCTTGCATCTTGTATTCCAAACTTCCAACAAAACTCCCCCATGATGTTTGGACTTTGCTCATATATAACAAGCAAGGAAGCTTAAAATCTTTTGCTTTGGTAGATTTAAGAGGTAATGCCCGCTACCTTGTGGCCTTAGTGCCCTTAGAGAGGCTTCAGCTTACTTGATCACATGAATTTGTGAAGTATCCTTGTCATAAATAACAGTCGATGCTCATCACAAAAGCACCGGTTGTTCATAAATAAACTATCAGATTCATTGTCAACGTTTACACTCACATTTTAAACTGACAACGTGAAAAGTGCTGTCGTTAAGCTCAATATTTCTTTTTTGTGATGCAAGGTGGTCAGTCGTTGTTCATACTCCAGTGTCCAGGTGACCGTCGACGCTACAAACGTACAACTTCATTTGGTTCAATTTTACGACACACTTTCAGATAAATGATACCCCTTTAAGATTTTCTTAGAATGATTTTTTTTTTCAATAGTGAATGGTAGTTGGTGTAATTGGGGAGGATGGTCAAACTGTTCCGTGACGTGCGGAGGAGGCTTACAGACGCGCAGTCGCCTTTGCAACAATCCTGCACTAGCGTATAATGGGAGCGAATGCAATGGAAACAGCTCAGAAACTAAGCAGTGTTACACCCGGCAATGCCCAAGTGAGTCAATTTGCGCTTCTACAGACACCAAACCTTGCGTCTGTAGCTCTTATTAGAGCGACTGCCATTGCAATTTTATTCGCTTCAGGTGTTCAGCAGGCGAGAACAAGCTTATCTGGTAGTTTGCAGCAGTAGTTTCATCAAAGCTTTAAACGGGCAATGGGGGTGAACAAAGGGTCAGTGGTGACTTAATGCATTAGTGAAATACAAAAAGGTATGAAAAGAAGAAAAGAAAAGGAAAATGAGGCAGAGGTACTCGGATTGCATTCCAAAATTAAAAGAAAAAATCAAAACAAAATAGTAATGACAGTTTCTGTAATAAAGTTAATGTTTCTTTCTGACATACCAGACCAGATTGTTCCCAAATGAATAAAGGGGATTAGTTTCTAAAGAAAGTGTGGTGCTACATCGGTGGGGGAGTGAAACACGAAAATTTCTAGTTTGAAGCGCATTCAAAGCAACTGAACAACCTAGCACTTTCAAATGCGAGCGCTCGCAATGCAAAACTTGTCATTTCATTCAAAACACTGACAAAATATCGGGCCCAAAGCGATCGGTTAAGATCATTGAGCATTTCACGTGTACCTTCGCAAATGTTATCTATTGCATAACCTGTAAATTATGCAAAAAGTTATACATCGGGGAAACAGGAAGACGACTAGGTGACCGATTCCGAGAACATCTTCGTGATGTTGAAAAAGATGACAAAGATGCATCCAAACCAGTCGCTCGGCATTTTAATCTCCCTAGCCATTCCAAACAACACATGTCGATCTCCGGCCTTTCCCTACATCAAGGTACCACGGAAAGCCGTAAAAATCTCGAATAAAAATTGATCTTTCAAATCGGCACTCTTAATCCCCACCGTATCAACGAGCGCTTTTCATTCAATTAATTTATTCCTTTTTTCACGTTACCATGTTACCACCAATAGCGTAGCTCCATTTTCTGTGTATAAACGATACACAAACCACAATTCCTCGATTCGCTCCGACGAAGGGATAACGCTTGAAACGTCAGCTAATCGAATCCCTGTACGGTGGTCAATTTACATCACGAACTCCGTTGATAAAGCAAATTTTCAGATTGTTCCCAATTCGATTTCTAAACGTCGCGAGGATTTTTTGGCGTTTGCTCAAACTTTGAGATAAATGAAACACCTTTTAAGATTTGTTAGAAAATTTTTTTTTTTTTTTTGTATAGTACATGGTGGATGGGGTAAGTGGGAAGGATGGTCAAACTGTTCCGTGACGTGCGGAGGAGGCTTACAGACGCGCGGTCGCCTTTGCGACAATCCTGCACCAGCGCATAAGGGGAGAAAATGTACTGGAAACAGCTCAGAAGCACAGCAGTGCAACACCCGACAATGTCCAGGTGAGTCAATTTACACTTCTAAGACATAAAACGATGTCTCTCTGTAGCGAGATGCTTAATAGAGCGACTGTCTTTGCAATCTTATTCGCTTTAGGTCTTCAGTAGTCAAGAACAAGCTAATTTGTAAAGTTGTTGCATTTGCTTCATGAAATCAATAAAGGGGTAGTGGATGCGAAGAAAGTGTCAGTATTGAGTTCAAGCATTGGTGAAAAAAAAATGAGGCAAAGGTACTCGGACTTTAAACCAAAACTAAAAAGAAAACGGCAGTTACTGTTATAAAGTTAATATTTCTTTCTGACCTGCGACACCAGATAGTTCCCAAATTGATTTTTTAAACCTTGCGACGTTCTTGGGCGTTTGCTCAAATGTGAGAAAAGTTATGAGCATTTAAAAATCTTTAAATATATTTAATTAGTTGCTGGTTTGCAAACACACATTTTAAATATATATTCGTTAGCTTTGTAGTATGTCATTTAAATTAGTTTATTTGCAAAGCACGGCTTCGAGTAAGACCACAAGAAAATTATGATTACGATTCCGTGAGTATTTTTTTGTTTAGATTACGAAAAGATTCACCAAGACATCTCCCACCCTAACCTTTAGCTTGAGATCAAGCCCTCTTTCAGAGACTGACTTGATGCGCTTATTGCCTTAGCTTATGTCAAAAAGTTTCATTCAAATGTTGAAATACACTCGTTTTGAAGAAGTTTATCTCCACTGGGATAAAATAAGCATATGTTGTAAATCACTAACTCAAAAGAGTAAGCGCCCTCCTTTGATTTTCATTATATTGTTCGACTGTTCGACAGCAACTAGGACAAATGCTTTCCCAGCCACACCAACAACTACAAGCGTGGAAAGAATGGTGAGCAGTTCTATGTTAATTAAGTGATCAGCTATAAGTAAGATTGCAACTTCTTAGGCCTTAGCACCTCGTAGCTAATTAATCTGTTGAACAAGACACCCCCCAAAAGGAATTGGAATTCTTTCCGGGCATTCTTGAAGATATTTGAACGAAAACGTTGTTCTTAATACAGCTTTGTTTACATGCTTGCAGGTAGCGCATTCCATAGCAAAAATAAAAGCTCTCAGAACCACCGACGAAGACTCTTTGATGGTAAAGAAAATTCATTCCGTTCTGGTATTTACGTATCTTTAACACTTGTTTTATTTCTGCTGTCGAATTACCCATAATTCTCAGTGCTGTGAAAAAGATGCAAGATCAAATTTTATTCTATTTCTCCTTTCGCACTTTTGGGGAAGGGGTGCCTGAGCCATCAATGCTTAGTAAACAAGGATCTGGTTGTTTGGTTCCAAATGCAGGGAATAATTAAAATTTCCTGCAGTCGTTTTGCTCAATAACACTATCAAAACTAAAAGATAAGTAAATTCACTAGGTTTTTTATTTTTATTTTTTATACTAACGTAAGTATCACCAAAGTTGTCTTGCTTCCTCTTTAAACAAACGGACTCCAACAGTTTAAGGCTTAATAATGAATATAAGCAAACTACTGTAAGCCTGGCTAGTAATTAAAAAAGGTATTAAAAGTTCAAGGGGTATGCTTGATAACTCAAACTCAGTTATTATCTGCAAATTCTTACATGAAGTCAAGTCGATAAACTTAGTGGCTAGTGTCTAGGTCTTGTAAGTATGGTGCGCACTGCCGGAGTATATGATAGTCTCTTGTGTGTGCCTCGTTAATTATAATATTTTCAAATCATCAGAATGGAGTGGAGATAATCAGCAGATTATTAAGGGCATTGGAAAAGGAACCTGTCAAGAAAAATGCCGTCAATGTGCTGTTAGCCACTCGGGAGTTGGAGTCCTTTGTTAGTAATTACAGCAAGATTCATTTCAAAGCAAATGAGAGTCGGGTTACTTACAAGGAACACTTTGGTAGGTCACAGAAAAAGATGGTTGCATGCGAGGGATCTGTCTCACAGAGAACCTCGCTTTTGAAACAACCTAACATTAAAGCAAAAGACAGATCTTACGAGAAGATTATGCCAATAAGGCCATATCATCAGCCAGAGTATTACTCATTGTTGAGGTTTTTACTAGGATATCTGCAAGCCTCACTCGACTCTTATGTTATCTATATTAGGACAGACCATAACAAGAAGAACTGCGTTACCTACTCTTACAGAGGTGAAGGTAAAGGACAGGGAGTAACAAATAATACCAAAAAATACAAACAAGAGCAACAGCTCGTAACAGATGAACAGAGCACTGCTATTGCCGCCAAGCCCTCGATGTGGCACCAGCCGTTAGATTCACATGCTCGATACAGGCTATTCTGCGAGCTGTTTTGGGGCACCTATAGCGAGAGTATTATGTCTTTTAGAATATTTGTTCCTTAGCGAAACCTTTGTTCTGCGTATTTCCTTACTACGATGAAATAACATAAATAACCAGAATAGTCTACACAACACAAAGCAAAAAACAAACAAACAAACAAACAAACAAAAAACAAAAAGCAAATAAATCCATACGGGAGTTCCAGTGGGCTCCTTATTAAATATCACATCTCAAGTTATCCTTCAATTGGTCTTACAGCGATTAAAATCAAGAAACTATCTGCAGACAGCAAGTCTGGAGTTGTTTGCTCGTTGAATGAGGCGGAAAACTACTCTAATGAAACAAGAGAGAATATTTCCATACCTCCCCAAGCCTTCGATGGCAAAGGTACATTTCGATTGTTGTTTCACAGCTACTTCATTTAATTATGAATAATTTCCCACTTACCCCTGGCCCATCGCTTGAAAGTAAGCTCTAGCAGCTTTTCATAATGTTTGTCGTGTTCTTGTTGCAATGCTGGAATATTTTTTCCTTTAAAGGATATGTCAAAAAAATAAAAATAAAAATAAAAAATAAATTAAAAAAAACTTAGAAATAGGAATGGAGTTTAAGACTGAAAAAGCCGGTGCCTTCATTATCCTCATGAAGCCACCTGCCTAAGTCCACCAGTCAGCTCCTTCCACTTTACTGGGTACACCACCACTCTTTTCACCTTCCTCCAAGAGGTACAAGCCTCCTCCATTGGTGCAAAGCATCGGCACCAGTTAAAAAAAGGAGATTTATTTTGATCATTGCATGCTCAACTCATATTTTACACTGTTTTCAGAGGCAGAGGCTGCGGTTGTATGCCTTATTTATAACAACGTCAAGAAATGGCTCTCAGAAGATATGCAAACTCAATTGCACAAGTGAGTGTACTTCATCTTTGTTCTAGTTTAGCGGATTAACAGACAATGTTCAGGCGAACTGGGTAACAGGGTTCACTGAGTTCCTCCTTCCATCCATAAGGTTCAACCCTGTTTTCTGTGAAACGTTGGCCCCTCTCCTGTCTTTTTTTTTTTTTTTGGAGATAATGTAAACGTGGATTTTTTAAGTGATGATCACGATGGTGGTGCACGGAAATCTAACGCCAGGGCGTACGAGGACGCACGAGTTATTTATCAACTCTTTAATTATTTGCATGCATTATTTGGAAACTAAAGTTTCAGTAGATATGTTGTGGTATGAAATTTTTTTTGGTATGAAATTACCTCGTAATAGTAGTGGTAGTAGTAGTAGTAGTAGTAGTAGTAGTAGTAGTAGTAGTAGTAGTAGTAGTAGTAGTAGTAGTAGTAGTAGTAGTAGTAGTAGTAGTAGTAGAAGTAGTAGTACTAGTAGTAGTGGTGGTGGTGGTGGTGGTGGTAGTAGTGGTGGTGGTGGTGGTGGTGGTGGTAGTAGTAGTAGTATTGTAGTAGTGAAACTTTATTAACGTGTCAAACTCTTTCCTTTGGGAGAAATCCCATACTGATATGGAGACATATAAAATGTCACTAATTCTCTGCAATTAAATTCGACAATAGGCCATTTCCAAATTACCTTTGGCCGCTTTTTCAAAGCGAGTCCTGGTGCTCATCTTTTCATATGAAAATTAGTTTTCATTCACATGCAAATTAAACTCAATTCTATACGAATGGTTGCGCACCAGGCGTGGCTTTGAAAATGAGGCCAAAGTAAATTCGGAAATAGCCTATTAAATGCGACGTTGAAATCAAATCTGAAACCTTCTGAATTCGGGTCGACTCAAATTAATATTAGATCTGGCTTATGTAAAATGTGGGGTTTGAAACGGACCTAATTACTATTAATAACTTGGTTTCTTACTTTTCAGTAATAACGAGGTCCTCAAGTTGGGAAGCCGGATAATTGCCGCAAGTGTTTATCCCGAGCCGCCTGGTACTCTTCAAGAAAATGTCACCATATTTTTGAGAAACTACAACGTATGTTCAGCATTAACAACTTGTTTAGTAGCGCATAGAACTGACGCCTAGAGGGAACTATTAAAAAAAATGCTGCAACTCTCTTTCTCTTAACTTCTAGGAATTCAAGAAGAAAGACGTACCGCATTGTCGTTTCTGGGACTTCGATATCAAGTAAGATAAGCTAAGCCGCAAAGAAAACAATTTTACACCATGCAACGTCCTCCAGCTGTCTACAGGATCTACTTAGTCTATTCGTGCGATATTATCTTTATCAGGATCATTTGACGTGCTTAGTAAAGGCGATTTGTTTTAGTCTGTCTTCATTGACTTAGAAACACTTTTAACTTGAAAATGGCCGGGGTGAAGTTTGCAGCAAAAGTGTAAACACAACTAGTATTGAAAAGTTAAGGTTGAACAGCCTTTTGCGAGTCGTCTAACCAGGCAAAATACAATGGAACCCTGATAAACGTGTTGATTATGTGTTATTGAAAGCAGCCACAGAGCCATATCTGATAAACAGGCATAGCTTTCAGGTTGACTTACAAAGAACTCAACCTGAAAATTTTGTTCGGTATACAACCCTTTATAACATTATGGGCTATAAGTCCACTAAATCCGTCCCCAAGAAAGTGGTGCCTAAAATTAAAAACAAGAAAAAGAACAACAAGGACAACGCCACGTTTCTGTTATAATTTTGCAGATCCACAATGAACGGCTCATGGTCCAGCAGAGGGTGTTCGCTGGTACGATCATTCAACAATGAAATCACTTGCTCTTGCAATCATCTCACGAATTTTGCTATTTTGATGCAAGTTAAGGAGAGTAAGGTCAGTAAAGGGAACTTGTTTGTGCGTTTTGTATGTGTTGTCGGCTCCATTTGTTTCTTCAAGGTAAGATTTTACCGCTTAAGCTGATCTAATTAATTAAACGGCTTGGTTCATGAGTCTTGGATGTAATGATCATGATTATACTTAGGCACCGTTCCTTTTCCTTTCTTTCCCCCTTTATAGGGCGTTTCAAAGGGGCACAGGTTGGCGTTGGAAGTCATCACTTACACTGGTTGTGCCCTGTCACTTACTGGAGCAGTGCTTACTATCATAGTATATTGTGTCCTTATGTAAGTTCATAATCGACTTCTCCGCACCAGTCTGCAATTAAGTAAGATTATTGTGCATTGGTGTCACTATCTCCGTTTTGATTGGCTACAAACACGCAGGTAATTACTACTGGCACTGTGTTCGTTAAGTCATCCCTATAGACAATAAGTTTTATGTAGAAGTGACGTCAAACCTACCGACAATAGGCTATATACATGTAGAAGTGACGTCATACCTACCGACAATAGGTTATATACATGTAGAAGTGACGTCAAACCTACCGACAATAGGTTAAATACATGTAGAAGTGACGTCATACCTACCGACAATAGGTTATATACATGTAGAGGCGACGTCATGCCTACTGACAATAGGTTTTATACATGCAGAAGTGACGTCAAATTACAGAAAATAGTTTTATGCACGTGAGAAAGACGTTTGTTTTGCTGACGCTTTTACAAAATTCTTTCACGGACAAAAACAGGTTTTATTTCATTCAAAAGGTTTAATTTAAGTTTCAAAACACGTTTCAGTGTGGGCTTTTGTAAAACTGTTGGACTGCGCTGAAACTTTTAGGTTGAATGCTCAGAAATAAAGTTGTTTACGAGTTCGTGTAGCGTTTTTACTTTCTTACTGTAACCGCGCTTGTTTTTACAAACGCTCAAGTATATGTATAATAAAACAATTATTAAATTCGATTTTCGCATGATAGCCAGAGTTGTCAAGGCCTCTGTTTGTGTTATCCCTCCTCAGCCTTCAGCTTCGGTAGGTCTAACACAAACCTCGGCTATGATAATTCTCGCAACCATACTCATCCTCATCCAATAATTGATAATTCAAGCCTTTTCAAAACCTATTAACAGTAGTGACTGAAACGTGAAAGTAGTTCTCCATATGGGTGCAAACGACTACCTTATTTTTTTTTTTTTTTTGGGGGGGGGGACGTGTAACAGTTCCAAAGAGTCGGCTCGATACTTTCTCAAATCCGCTCCGTTTTGTCGAAAAGCCTTCCTTTGAAGGTACAGCTGGCGCCACAATATAAATATGCGCGTAAATTTGGTGATACGATCCGCATTTAGCCCAGTCTCAACTTGCAATGAGAAATCTTCAATCACTCTTTGAAAAACATCGTTACTGTGCGTACTATCTTTCATGGCCAGACCCTAAAAATACGCCGCAATTCTCATTGATATTTTTTTGTACTTTCAGGAATTTGAAACAGGAACAAATTCAAATACGTCTTAACCTTGTGGTTGCCATAGCGATCGCACAAATTGTTTTCCTTTCCGGAATTAGTGCCTCGGAATCAAAGGTTAGTTATTAATATTTTATGTTGGTGAATTTGCTATCCAATCCAAGAGCTAACGCTCTTAGTAGCAACACTAAGTATTTGTTCAATTTCCTAGGACACACTACTTGCATCAGTAGAATCGCAACGGAGACTTCACGTTTCAATTTCTTGTTTGCCTGCCATCTTTTCAGTATCTGCCTTGGACGCCGTCTGTCGTCGCCAGTGTCCTTTGGCCTCTTCCAAAGTCCACCTCAAACGGCCCTCTAATTCTCACTAGCCCCTTTATAATTATGACAGTGCTAATTCACAGTTTTGGATAGCCTATAAAATATGAAGACACACTTACAAACGATGGGAGTTCTGGTAACGTCTTCTTTTCAACGCTATACCTTTACCCTGCGCAAAACACCATACTTTTGTGGAGTAAGAGTCGTTCATCAACTAAAAATTAAACTACAAATGAATAAAGGGGATTAGTTTCTAAAGAAACTGTGGTGCTGCGTCGGTGGGGAAGTGAGACACGAAAATTTGGTTTATCAACGGAGTTGATTATGTAAATTGACCACCGTACAGGGATTCGATTAGCTGACGTTTCGAGCGTTAGCCCTTCGTCGGAGCGAATCGAGGAATTCTAAGCGATCTGTTAAGAGGGCCCTCAGGCCCTGTTAAGAGGGCCCTAAGCGATCTGTTAAGATCACTGATCGTTTCACGTGTACCTCCGCAAATGTTATCTATTGCATAACCTGCACATTGTGCAAAAAGGTATACATTGGCGAAACAGGAAGACGACTAGGTGACCGATTCCGAGAACATCTTCGTGATGTTGAGAAAGATGACAAAGACGCATCCAAACCTGTCGCTCGGCATTTTAATC
>JAEMWC010002034.1:37500-40000 GCA_016490735.1 Pachyseris speciosa | reverse complement strand
TGATTTCTAAACCTAACTTTAAATTCCGTGGTGGTCGAGCCAACGTACTGGAGATTGCATTTCTTACAATGAACCAAATAAATCACATTTGAGGAATTAAACGAAAATTTCTGCGAACAAAATAGGTTTTACCAGTTTGTGCGCTAGAAAAAGTTTGAGAGTTGACACAGAAGTTCTTACAAAGCTCGCATCTAGATTTATCACATGTGAAACATATACATACATACGTACTTTAATAGCATTCCCGGGAGGGGGGGGGGGGGGGGCTTTTCAATACTAAGAAGAAAAGTGCATTATGATAATAAGCGAATGAAATTATGAAAAGCGATCATTAAAATAATTATCTAGCATGTGCATTTTCAACTTTTTTTCAATGATGTTAAAGATAACTTAAAGTCTTCGTCTAAATTGTTCCAGATGTTGACTGCTCTGTGGAGGAAACGTCGCTGGCCAGACTTTTTCTTACTTAGAGGAATATCAAGGGATTCTCTGATTCTAGTGTTATGATAGTGAATAGACTTGCGCTTTCGGAAAGGTTCACACAAGTATGTAGGGGCCAGTCCCTTGATGCACACAGCCGGCTGTGGATGCTGTATTTGATTGAAGCTAGCTCTTACTGCACTTAGAAGGTGTCAAAATTTCTTTGAGGTTCTTAGGTCTGCGAAAAGATGAAATAATAGAATTCGGTGTTCGGTGGGAAAAGCTCCTTAAGTTTTGGTGATGAAAGCAAAAGATGAATATGCTTTTTGATTAACCCATTAATAGACGGTAAATTGGATTATATGTGAGAACAAAAGGAAAAATCTTTTAGACTCCTTAACTTTGGCTTTAAGTAAGTCATTTCTCGGAATATTCGCTGCCCTAAAAAATTCACGTGAGACCAATTCTGCCGAATATCCCTGTTCAATTAGTTACCCCTGTCCTCCTCAATTGTTTTTAGCGAGAAAATTCCTCAGAACAATTACTACGTAGTCTCGAGGCGACCCCAAGGGGATCGCTTTGAAAACATGTTTAGGATGGGCACTCGACAGAGGAAGATACGAGTGGCTATCAGTAGCTTAGAATAAACACCAGTTTGGATATAACCATCAACCAAATGGAGTGTGTCATCTAAAACATTGAGTTTGCTTGCGGAATAAACCAATTCAAATTTAATGGTAGGGTACAGCGGAGTTAATGTACCCAGTGAAAGAATTCAGCGCAGCAACCCTGTTGCCAGAGATCAAAGATATAATCATGATATCTCCACCATTGTGAGGGCTTCATAGGGCCACAATGCTTAGCTTTGTGGTCTATTTCACCCATGGATCCCATGGATCCCATGGCTGTGCCGTGAACTTGAAGGTAAAATTTCTCATTGAAAACTGAGTGATTGCTTTTGAGGCAGATCTCTACAGCTTCCAAAATACAATTGGTGGATGAAATTAGTTGATCTCTGGCATCAAGTGCTCTCCTGACCGCTCCTAAACCCTAGTTCATTATCGATGTAAGGAAACATAGAAACCACGTCCCAGAGACCAGAAGGGTACCTTCAGGAAATGGACCCTGTTCGTTAAGTTTATGTTTTCCTGTTTAGCAGGTCAGTGGTGTCCTTAATAAAAGATGGTTGCTTTCTAGCTATCGGTTGTAAATAGAATTCCGTTAAAGCTGATAGGTGTTCAATAGCCGTCCCATAGCACGAAGTAATAAGTCTAAGGGGGTTGTCTTTCTTATGCGGTTAATATTTCCAAAACGCAACTCCGGGCTTATATATATATATATATATACATACATAATACATACATACATACATACAATACATACATACATACATACATACATACATACATACATACATACATACTACAACATACATATATATATATATATATATATATATATATATATATATATATATATATATATATATATATATATATATATAATCCGCACAACTGAGAATGGACTTCCGTTTTCAACGCTTTATTCAAGACCCGACGCGTTTCGGCATTTGCCTTCTTCAGGGGCCTTAACATACAATTGTTACAGAGTCTTAATTGGTTAATTGCGTGACGTAATACAATTGGTGTTGCTTAATTAGATGTTGAGTAGAATGTTTTGTAAACAATTAGTATTTCTAACCGGTTAAGAGTTTTACAACCTTTATAACGTATGTTTTAAACAATTGGTGTACCCAAAACTTCATAAAGGCTCTTGTGCAAAAACTTTATCAAGTTCTTTTGTTTTAGTCCATACGGCTGAATGGAGTTTAATGTACTTTGCCAGAAAATCTCTCTTACTCGAAGGACTTCCTTCTTTCTTTCAGTCTCTAAATGATATTTTTTTATTTATTCTGTAATGGTGATGGTAACATTATTATCAAAGTCGTGAGTTCGTGTGTTATGTAAAAAGTGTTCAGTGAGTTCGCAGCTACTCACTCCCTTTTTAATATGGTTTCTGTAATTGGTTAACCGTAGGTTAAATGCTGTTTCACTTTTGCCAATGTATTAAAGTCTGCAAA
>JAEMWC010002034.1:15000-35000 GCA_016490735.1 Pachyseris speciosa | reverse complement strand
TTCTGGTCTCTCTCTCTAATTTATTCCAGTCTTTTAGAGAGTGATGGCCAGCGGTGAAAGGTAACAAATGTTTGATCCTACGTAAAAGACCTAGTCGCTGATTAACTTTAGAAATTACATACTCTACATGATCAGACCATGTTAAGTCTGGGGCCAGCATAATCCCTAAATACTTAAACTTATTTGCACTATCAAGATCACAGTCAAATATAGATAGAGACAGCGAGGAAACATAAGCTAATTTTCTGTTGCTTCCGATTAACATGGATTTAGTCTTTGAGAGGTTTAGTGTAAGTTTGTTCGCCTTTAGCCACAACGCTACATTATAAAGATCCTCATTTAACTTGCTCTCCAGCTGGTGTGGCTCTTTTGAAAAGCAGTAGAGAACGGTGTCGTCAGCATACAGTGAAACCTCGGAGTGTTCAATAACAGCAGGCAGCTCGTTAATATATACAAGGAACAGCAGCGGTCCCAAGATGCTTCCTTGTGGAACACCGAAAGTGAAGGGTAGAGCTTCAGATAATTCATTCTCACAAGAAGTTCGCTGTTTCCGATTACTCAAGTACGATGTAATCCACTCCAAAGCACTGGAGAGACTCTAACTGATGACAACTTGGACAACAAGATCCCATGATCCACCGTGTCGAACGCCTTAGTGAGATCCAAAAATACCGCACCACAAATGTGCCATTTTTCCATGTTAAGTAGGACTTCATCAGCAAAGCTAGACAATGCAGTGGCTGTTGAGCGTTTCGAGCGAAAACCAAACTGATTGTTTGAAAGCAGATTGTTTGAATTCAGATATTCGTGCAACTGGGAGTGGACCACTCTTTCTAAAATCTTGCTGAGAGTGGGCAGTATAGAGATTGGGCGGTAATTTGTTGCATTGGTTCGGTTGCCTGATTTAAACAGGGCTGACATCTTAGAGCACTTCCATATCCCAGGAAATTTCCCTGAGCGAATAGATAAATTAAATAACTTCGTGATGGAATGACTAATTGATTGAGCGCCACACTTCAGAAGCCTTGCGCTTATATTGTTTAATCCAATTGCTTTATTAGTCTTGAGACTTTGTAATTGCTTCAGAACTACTGCTTCGCTGGTTTCTTTTAATTGAAACGATCCTGAATGGTTAGCAACGGACATTGAAACAGGAGCTACAGGTCTTATTTTGTCAGCTAGAATCTTTCCTATCGATGCAAAGTGAGAGTTCAAAGCAGAAGCGATAGACCGGGGAGATGTATAATGAGCTCCGTCAGTGATAATGCATTGTGGACTAGAAGACTTGACGGTACGAGATGACGCTTCGTTTACAGCCTTCCACAATTTATTTGAATCTCCCTTGGCTTCTTTGATTAAGTCACAATAATAATTGGTCTTGGCAGACTTTATTTCACGGTTCACCAAATTTCGAAGCCTTCTGTACTTGGTCCAGTAAAAAGACGAGTTTAATCTGATAGCCTTACGGTGATGATAATCACGGTCTTGCATCGCTTCATTTATCTTGGTATCCATCCAAGGCAACAATACGCCCCGCACTCTGCGTCTTTTCACCGGCGCGTGAGAATCCCCAATGTCCAAAAATAACTTGTTCCAAGTGCATACGGCATCATCAATGTTACCTTCATTTTCAATAACATGCCATGGTACGCCTTCAAGATCTCTCTTAAAAGCGTTGATGTCAAAGTGCTTGTATGATCGATATTCAATTGTTCTAGGTGGGGCCTTGGTTACACCTGTTTTTAAAACACAGAAGATAAGGAAATGATCACTGAGTGAAACAGGAATAACACCGGAGTCCACAATGCGATGTTCATTGTTTACTAAAATTACATCAATCAGCGTTCGGGACTTGTCAGTCACCCTTGTCGGTTCCTTTATGAGTTGTGAGAAGTCCAGTGCACGCGAGAACTTCAATAGCTCTTGCTTTTCTTTCTTACTGCATATGGAATGAGGGAGCATATTTACATTTAGATCTCCGAGTAGGACCAGGTCGCATTTATCCAAATTAATACTAGACATGCCATTATAAAGATTAAAAATAAATTCACTGAAAACTGCCTCGGGCGCTCTGTAGGCACAACAGATTAATGTCGGCCGGCACTTGACGCGATTAAGCTCAATCCATAGACACTCATTGACGCCAGAGTCAATATCATTCCTAACGCGAAACGGCAATCCTTCCCGAATAGACAGCAACGCCTCCGTATCCTATTTTCTTGACAATCCTGTCCCGTCTGATACACGTAAATCCAGGCAGTGCAATCTCGGCATCTTGAAAGGTATCATCCAGCCATGTTTTCGAGAATGTGAGAACATCGATGGTTTTGTTGTCTAAACCTTCCAAGCATACCGAGTCGGTCTTTTGTCGAAGACTGCGAATATTTAAATGCGCAATCTTGAGTCCTCGACATTTTCTGATATCAGCCAGACTCCGATACCCCGGGTTAATCTCCACGTCGCCAGCCAAGACTAACAAGGCAAATGCTAACGAAGCATGCTGCAACAGCTTACATGCAACATATCCATTTTGAAAGCCACTGACTTCTTTAGCTCCGTTGTGCGCGTAACGTTTCACTGGAGGATGGATTGCTTCAATTTCCACTCTAGAGGCCACCTGGGCGACGAAAAAGATGTCACTGACTTTGCAACCAACAACATTCGAAGTAATTTCCAGGATAGAATTGTTAAAGGTTATGAAAAGGCAGAGGAATATGCCCGCTTTTAAGGACAGAGTGTTTACACGTCCGTCGGCCATGATGCCCTGTCGCTTTGACTGTCGCTTTGTCGCTTGACTCTGATCATCACTTAGGAAAGAATGCAATTACCCACAACTTCCCATGTCAGACAATCAGAAATCAGAAAATTTCATATCCTTGAATAGCGGTATGCCACAAAAAAATACAACTGTATCAAAGAGAGATAAATGGAAGTCAATAAAAAATATTTAGATGATATGAATTAAGGTCAAGATATTTCTTTTGATCAGTTACACCTTGTAAAACTGCTTGCTAGCATTAAGCTCATCAAACAATGCACCTGCAGTGTCTTCAAAAAGAAATCCAACTGAATTCCAGATAAACAAATGTTGTTTTTTTTACATTTAAAAAATTCATTAATAATTTATGAACGCCAAAATAACCCAAAATCTAAATTTTAGTGTAAGAATGGATAGATAGCTTTTTAAGCCGTTCAATAAATTCGTAATTATTCGTGTTTTATCAAGTCCTAAAGCACTAGGCTGCGCCTCGTGTTTTAAACTTGATAAAACACTCCTGCTCATTTATTAAACATTACTTCAATACATACTTAAGCAACAACTCAGAGATAGTTGTAGTAAATTTAAATAAGCACACAACAAGCTGTGTGGACGATTTTTTAAGTTCCAGCAAGAGTGGCTTCTTGACAGGTTATATTCATGAATACGTCATCACCTGAGGAATGGAGCTTGGCTCACAAAGGCATGAGAAAACTACTATGGCAACCTTGGACTGATAAGAAAAAGAAAATGAAGTCCAACACAGAGAAACAATATAGATATATTAGGAGTAAATTTATGGATAATTTTGATATCAGTGTACAAGAAGCTCCTTTCACCACATGTACATTATTTACAACTTTCACTGAGAAAGGTTATTTTCATTAATAGCTCACCACCATGCAAGTGATTGAACCAACAACTTCTTATAATTTTAACTTAAGTTCCTTTCTTATCCTTAGATGGATATAAGTATAGTACTAAGTTAATTATCATCATCGTCATCATCATCGTCATCATCATCATCATCATCATCATCATCATCATCATCATCATCATTATCATGTTTCAGGAAGGACATTGCGTGTTCCCAAAGGGGAATTATTCCCATCCAAAATAGCATTGAAAGCATTCCCATATATAGGCAAAATGGCTTATCCCAATGCATTGAAGGAAGCACATGGAAAATCCAATATATATTGGATTTTCCATGTATATATGTATAGATTTTCCATATATATATATATATATATATATATATATATATATATATATATATATATATATATACATCCACATACATATATATATATCTAGCTGACCTTTTCAAAACCAGGCTCATGAAAATTTGAGGGGTTATAGAACTTTCTTTATCAATACCTCGGTTTAGCTAAAGGGAGACTTGCATTTGGGCCCGTTATGAGCCTACAGTCTCTGTCAAAGGGAAGACGAAGAGTACATGTTATTTGTCTTGCAATTAGACATGAAATTGACGTAACCTCTGACATGAGAATTTTGGTGCGTTAGTCGGCCAAATCTCTCTAGAATACGCTCTTTCTGACGGCAAAGTTAGCTTTGGAATTAGTGGCATCGATTTAGCCGAAGTCTAGCAGCGTTTTCAACCGAGCGTTCGTGATTACTACGAAGAATCACAGCTAATTATTGTCGAATTTTATTTGTGTAAATTATCGCTCGATTTTGTGATCACTTCTGACACCGGAAACCAGTCATTATGACACTTTCACACTATCAAATCACAAGCTCTAATCACTAGCTTAAGATCGAAGTTGCGAGGGCGGAAACTAGTCAAAAAAAATATTCAAACTTACGCTTTTTGCAGACAAATTCCCAGCCATGCCTTTGAGGTCCCGGATGTTTACAGTCCGCGTTAGCGAGAAGCTGTTGACGACCATCTAGCCACAGCATTTTTACTAAGTCTTTAGCATGCTCCAAATTCTACACCAGTTTCTCTCCCTGAGCCTTGAAATGATCACCGACACCTACTTTCTGAGGCTAAAGACTTGTTACCTCTCAAAGCAGAGCCCTCAATATCCCTGCATTTTTCCAGCAGTACCGCCCGGGTAAACAAAGTACTCGTTTAGCAAATAACTGCACAGCAGGATATTAGACGAGGCAGACACTGCATCTCGCAAGACTTTCCCCCTCACTGGACTTAATGATGTCCTAAGGAATACTCTGCTCTAGGAGGCCAACGGAAAATCAAACTCTAACGACGCCATTGCGAGCTAACTGACCGAGCGAAGACTTCAAATGCACGTTTCTTTCTTTGAGAGAGAGTGGAAACTAACTGACAAATAAAACTGGAGGGGATGGGGGGGAGGAGTGGGGATAAGACCTTAATGCAAAGTTGAAGTCAGGGACAGTTTCTTTCTCTTCTTCTAATTACTAATGTAGCTAGCATGCCCCCCCCCCCCCCCCCCCCCCCCGTCCAAAAAAGATAAAAAAAAAAAAAATGAGAGACATCTAATAGGAGTTAGTATGGACTCCAGGAGCCCTGTTTTGAAAACTCCAGCTATATATTTCAAGCAAATAGGTGAAATTGTACAGAAAAAGCTTATAATCGACTTTAAACGATGTCACACGTTCAACTGCACAGTACTGAGCGTAAACAGAAAAAAGGGTGCCTTTAGAAGATCAAAAATCAATCAAAAATCAGACATTAAATGCTGGTTTTACTCAGCACCATGATATAAATTGCTTGTTAAATAGCTAGCCTCTTCTGACATCACACATATTGTGAAAATCGTGCTTTAACGTTCGGTTTGAAGGCAATTCTTTTAACGTCAGTAGCTTTTTGGCGTTGAAAACGCCGTGATTTAGACAGGATTGGCCATAAACTGAGAAACTGAATGTCCACATGCGTTATTACCTTGAGACATTATTTCAAGCAAATAGGTGAAATTGTACAGAAAAAGCTTATAATAGACTTTAAGCGATGTCACACGTTCAACTGAACAGTACTGAGCGCAAAAAGAAGAAAGGGTGCCTTTAGAAGATCAAAAATCAGACTTTAAATGCTGGTTTTACTCAGCACCATGATATAAATTGCTTGTTAAATAGCTAGCCTCTTCTGACATGACACATATTGTGAAAATCGTGCTTTAACGTTCGGTTTGAAGGCAATTCTTTTAACGTCAGTAGCTTTTTGGCGTTGAAAACGCCGTGATTTAGGCAGGATTGGCCATAAACTGAGAAACTAAATGTCCACATGTGTTATTACCTTGAGACATTATTTCAAGCAAATAGGTGAAATTGTACAGAAAAAGCTTATAATCGACTTTAAGCGATGTCACACGTTCAACTGCACAGTACTGAGCGCAAACAGAAAAAAGGGTGCCTTTAGAAGATCAAAAATCAGACATTAAATGCTGGTTTTACTCAGCACCATGATATAAATTGCTTGTTAAATAGCTAGCCTCTTCTGACATGACACATATTGTGAAAATCGTGCTTTAACGTTCGGTTTGAAGGCAATTCTTTTAACGTCAGTAGCTTTTTGGCGTTGAAAACGCCGTGATTTAGACAGGATTAGCCATAAACTGAGAAACTGAATGTCCACATGTGTTATTACCTTGAGACATTATTTCAAGCAAATAGGTGAAATTGTACAGAAAAAGCTTATAATCGACTTTAAACGATGTCACACGTTCAACTGAACAGTACTGAGCGCAAACAGAAAAAAGGGTGCCTTTAGAAGATCAAAAATTTGACATTAAATGCTGGTTTTACTCAGCACCGTGATATAAATTGCTTGTTAAATAGCTAGCCTCTTCTGACATCACACATATTGTGAAAATCGTGCTTTAACGTTCGGTTTGAAGGCAATTCTTTTAACGTCAGTAGCTTTTTGGCGTTGAAAACGCCGTGATTTAGACAGGATTGGCCATAAACTGAGAAACTGAATGTCCACATGTGTTATTACCTTGAGACATCTAGGTGACCTTTTCAACACCAGGCTCATGAAAATTTGAGGGGTTTTAGAACTTTCTTTATCAATACCTCGGTTTATCAAAAGGGAGACTTGCATTTACGCCCGTTATGAGCCTACAGTCTCTGTCAAAGGGAAGACGAAGAGTACATGTTATTTGTCTTGCAATTAGACATGAAATTGACGTAACCTCTGACATGAGAATTTTGGTGCGTTAGTCGGCCAAATCTCTCTAGAATACGCTCTTTCTGACGGCAAAGTTAGCTTTGGAATTAGTGGCATCGATTTAGCCGAAGTCTAGCAGCGTTTTCAACCGAGCGTGCGTGATTACTACGAAGAATCACAGCTAATTATTGTCGAATTTTATTTGTGTAAATTATCGCTCGATTTTGTGATCACTTCTGACACCGGAAACCAGTCATTATGACACTTTCACACTATCAAATCACAAGCTCTAATCACTAGCTTAAGATCGAAGTTGCGAGGGCGGAAACTAGTAGAAAAAAAAATATTCAAACTTTCGCTTTTTGCAGACAAATTCCCAGCCATGCCTTTGAGGTCCCGGATGTTTACTGTCCGCGTTAGCGAGGAGCTGTTGACGACCATCTAGCCACAGCATTTTTACTAAATCTTTAGCATGCTCCAAATTCTACACCAGTTTCTCTCCCTGAGCCTTGAAATGATCACCGACACCTACTTTCTGAGGCTAAAGACTTGTTACCTCTCAAAGCAGAGCCCCCAATATCCCTGCATTTTTCCAGCAGTACCGCCCGGGTAAACAAAGTACTCGTTTAGCAAATAACTGCACAGCAGGATATTAGACGAGGCAGACACTGCACCTCGCAAGAATTTCCCCCTCACTGGACTTAATGATGTCCTAAGGAATACTCTGCTCTAGGAGGCCAACGGAAAATCAAACTCTAACGACGCCATTGCGAGCTAACTGACCGCGCGAAGACTTCAAATGCACGTTTCTTTCTTTGAGAGAGAGTGGAAACTAACTGACAAATAAAACTGGAGGGGGAGGAGGAGTGGGGATAAGACCTTAATGCAAAGTTGAAGTCAGGGACAGTTTCTTTCTCTTCTTCTAATTACTAATGTAGCTAGCATGCCCCCCAAAAAAGAAAAAAAAGAAAAAAAGTGAGAGACATGTAAAAGGAGTTAGTATGGATTCCAGGAGCCCTGTTTTGAAAACTCCAGCTATATATATAGTATGATCATCATCATCGTCATCATCATCATCATCATCATCAGCATCATTATCATGTTTCAGGAAGGACATTCCGTGTTCCCAAAGGGGAATTTTTCGTATCCAAAATAACATTGAAAACATTCCGAAATATAGGCAAAATGGCTTATCCCAATGCATTGAAGCAAGCACATGGAAAATCCAATATATGTACATATATAGTATTTTACATTTGACTGTTTCTGTTTGTCTTTACAAAAGTGTACAAAAGTGACAGAAGTCACATGCACCAAACAAGGGGCTAATTTTACGTTAGTACACAACGCTAGAATTTCACATTCCCAAATATGAGCAAAATGGCTTATCACAAAACATTGAAGCAAGCACATGGAAGATCCAAAATACTTACATTTGGCTGCTTCTGTTTGTTATTCCTTACAAAAGTGACAGAAGTCAAATACAAGGGGCTAGTACACGACCTCTGTAGTATGTAGTGATTTAATACCAATTTTTTCTTTTAAATAAAGGATCTTGACTTGACTCGATCATTTGCAGAACGAAATGAGTTGTCTAATGTTTGATCAAGTGTCATGCAATTTCAAGTGCACATAGAAAAAACTGAGACTTCTCCTTTCCCCTCTTCCAAAAAACAAACAAACAAAACAAATGAACTTAAGGTGGCTAACACTGGTTTCTAGAATTTTTGCTTTGATGAATTATCACCTTTAATCCTACATACACCATGGTTGATTACCTGAAGTTAACAATGGTATTAAATGCAAATGCCCAATATTTGATTATTAAGTCATGAAAATGTTAGGGCTTCTGCTTGGCCGCCCAGGAGAGCGAGAGCACAAGGAAAAAGAGAGTTATACAAAATCACAAACTGTACCCCAAATATCAAAGACAATAGTTATTTATTTTTCTTACATTAAGCCACCGTGCCAAATGTCATCTAAACAACCCACAAGGCTGGAGTGAAAACCTACTAAAAACTTTTATTGAGCTACTGTAAGTAGGAGAAGGAAGGTCTGAAGGACATGTACATTGAAGAGGAAGAGCTGAAGGCAGATCAGAGTAAAAAATTGAACAATTCATTGTGGAATGAAATTTAATATGACCGAGTAACATAGCAAACAAGCAGTTAATTTTCTTTATCGTTCAGGTCATTTCAATGGCCTTTATTTAACTGATCATGAGGAAAACACATTCAAACTTCTGAAAAAAATACTGTGCAAATAATATTGATGGAAAATATTACAGGTGTATAGCTATAATGCCTTCAAATTTCACGAGAGAACCCTAATTCATCCACAGCAAACAAAGAAAGACTTAAACAATTCAGTTATAAAAAGTAACTATAATGGGTACCGACTGCCTTAGGGTTAAAAACGCAGTACCAGGTGGTCAGTGTACCATAGCAATGAATAATATTGATGTTGGAAGAGCGCACACACAGCTACACCAACACAAGCAATAATAGCAGTACAAAGTATTGATAGTCTGATTGCAGAAAAAAATAAAAGAAAAAGGCTTGGCTACAGAAACTACTACTCAGTCCAGAACTACATGGATCAATACATTTTCAATGAAGAGAAACAAATGTAAGTTATTTTACATTGCCAACCATCACATTTCAAGAAACATGTTTATCCTCTAAGCTCAAGTGCTTGTGTAAAAGCACAACAATTAATTGTCTGCACAATCATGAATATCCTTCCACAAATAATAAGCTTACCGTTTCCATTTTTAGTTCAGGTTTTGCGACATAACATTCCGTAAAATTATTCCAAACATGAATTCCCCATAACTGTTAGCGTTAGTGAGACAGAAAACATCTCTAGGAATGTCTTGTAGAGTTTCGTTTCTCTAAACTCAACACGAACATGCATAACATAAGGTAAAACTGTACACACAGAACGGACGATGAACAGGTTCACCCGTGAAATGAATGAAGAGCCTTCCGATTTCAATCGATTTCTACCGCATGTTTAACTTTATCGATGTATTTAGGTGTAAGCTTCTCACTGCTTTCCACAAAATTAAAGCTTAGGCCCGGTTCAAACGTCGAACTTCTCATGTGCCGAATCTAATGCAAATGAGCGAAAACAATAGATTTTTTGCATTAGATTCGGTACATGAGAAGTTCAACGTTTGAACTGGGCCTTAATAGTCTCTCTTGCATAAATCTTCCCCCGCTGCTGGTCACCATAATTCCCTCTCTTTTCTTGCCCTTATTCTAGCGTTTTTCGTCACTGATATTTCGCCTGCTTCCCAGGGCCTGCTTCCTCCTGCTCTCAGTAGCTCTCTTTCACGTCGAACTTCGCCAATTCGTCGCCTGCTTTCTCGTTTTCTTGTCCTTGGCCACTTCCTTTGTGAGTCGAGAGTGAAATCTTTTGCGTTTCGTTGTCTTCAAAAATCTTCATGTAAGCCGATTTGAAATGCCCACGCAAGTTCCCGCCAACAAAACACGCGGGCTGTAGCAGAGGGAGAACTGTGACATTATACATTGTCATGGTGGGTGGGGGGGTCCTACGCGCGGGTGGTCGTACGATGACGTCATAACCAAAATCACACAGATGGGTTACCATATTTTCTTACCCATGGTGCTCCGTGCGCGCCTTTGGTTTCTGTAGCTTTCTACAGAGACCAAAATCTCTATAAAAGCAAAAATATAACGCGAGTTATGAATCACGTTTTTACGCAACCAGTCTCTTTGTTATATTAGAGTTAGTCCGCTCGACTGTGAAGAAAAAAAAGATTCATTCATACATATCTTAAGCTTCAAACTGCAGTAAAATAATGTTTGAACATTGCATTTAACTTAAGGAAGATACTTTTGAAACGTAGAATAATTTGCAGAAATATTCCGCTTGGCGGGAATCTTGTCAGGCCTTGGCCTTTCCTCAACGGTTGTTCGGAAAGAGAGGAGAGACCCAAATGATTTTGTAACTACAAATATAACTCCACTTATGATTTTTACACATGCATAATTGTTTGTTTAGATTTTGTACGATGACTGGCGAAGATTTCACTTTACCTTGCTCTCCTTCGCATTTCCAGCGACAGCAAAATTATGCTGGGCGAAGGCTGTATCGGTGGAGTACAGACACCATTCCTTTAGCCGTTTTCATGTCTCATGGATTGCTTTAGTTTTGTACATATTCTGCTATGCTGCTGGTTCCATTTCTGGCTATTCTTTTCACGATTATCTGAACTTTTGTGGAAGCTGGTGAGAGAAAGAAGCCTTCAATCGGCTCCATAGCATTTTCCTGCTCTCGCTCCTCCAGCCAACGGCGTTAAAAAGAACTCCAAAAATTCCTGATCGCACGAAAATTGCAACAAGAACTATGTATCATTAATCTATAATTCTGAGAAGATTTAGGGTCACATCGAACTCAACTGAGCACGATGGAAACGGATTTTTGAACGAATTTTTTTTCTTCTCGCATCTTTTGATTTCGCGACAGGAAGAACAAAAATCAAAATTTTAAGCATGCGCAGAATCGGGATACTGTTCCTTTAATACCATTGTCTTCTGATCGAATAGTCTGAGAAAGGAACATTTAGACAACGATCGCCAAAATAGTGAAACAAAAACAAAGGTCTGTCGCATTCATGCAAACTAGGATATGCAAGCCGTTTGTTGGCGTTTTACCGTTGAACCTCGATTATCCATATTGTTTTAATAAATATTAATTTAATAAGGCATGATGAAGATTCTTAAAACTCTATTCTCTCGAAATTTTTTTAATTTAGGCAGTGAAAAGTGCGTTTAAAACGGCTTTGTTTTCCTTTCAAACATCGAATTTCTAAGGTCGAGTTTCTAAGCCCCGGCGCGCACCCGTTATATTATAAGCAAAGTGCATTCTATTGTGTTCTGATCGGCTGAGACCTGTTTTGCTGAAAAAGTGAAATTTTCGTTTCCTAATAAATTAATGTTACCTCACTAATATTCATATTTTCCATTATTCGGACTCTCGATTATCCGGACTATTCACTCCAGCGAATAAGTTTATTAGCAAAGTAGATGGCATTTGCGAATTTTATTTCTTTAATCCGGCATTGTTTAATCCGGCTTCATCTCATGTCTGTCATACTGCCCGGAATTCTAACGCTGTGAAGTGTATACAAGACGGCTCGGTTACTGTAGGCGACTCAAATTCGTTCTTTGTCCTTATGTGCTCTTTTCAAAGCTACAGAAACATTTCTAATACGATAATTTATTTCAAGTGGAAAAAAAAAAGACTTAGAAAATTAAAAGATACATTCAGCTGTTTGGCTACCACCAATAGCTAAGAAACGAATCGAAAAAAAAAAACTCTTCCAATGTTTATCGAAATGGATCCTTCTCTCGTTGCATGCATCAAATCTTATCCATTCCTTGAACGAACGCAACCTTTGCTGAAACTATTGAAATACATGATGGGTGGTTCACATGATTATATACAAAGAATAACCACTATATCTTGTTATTTTTAGGACAGTCAACCCAACTGGCGCGGAGTAGGAAGCACACAAGAGTCCGGTCTGATTCATGTCGATAAATAACAACGCTGTTTTGTGTGTCCCAGGCAAAGGGAATATTCAAACACATAGCATAGGAAGTTGCTATAATAGAAAAGATGTTATTATTAGGGTCCAAATTAAACGGCATCCAGTTAGCTTCATTTTCGCAAACAATGCAGCTGGAAAAGATATGTTGTCTGTACTCATTATTTGGTGTTTCCTCAGTTAGTACGTCCTCTGGGTCCATCAAACTACTTTGCTCATTTATTAAACATTACCTAAGAGATAGTTATTTAAGATATCTCTTAAATCATCTGCTTATTTATTTTTGTTTGTGCCGCTTTCACAACAAACAATAAAAAAATGAAAACAGGAGTTATAATATTTGACAATATTATGAGGCTTTCTAAACACTAAACAGAGTGCTTTTAAAATACATGGGGCAGAGGAAGAAGAAACTTTTGCGTTAATGAAATGGAAGGGTAATGATGTACGTCAGTAGAGACTAATTTGCAATAATGAAACGTCTTGCCGACATAACTTGTGACACTGTCATGTCTTAATTGGCCTCTCTCGGGGTGACAATGTTTGCTTTCTTTTCACCCTTAAATATATCATACGCACCAGAATTAATCTGTAGGTAGTGGGGCGTGAAATATAATACCACAATAGTTATTTCTTAAATACAAATTGTGAATTCAAGTCATGCTTAGGCAAGACGAACTTTGCACTTTGAATTTTCCCCTCATTCGTTCAAAATAAATTAAGCAATCCAGAAAATGTGGAACACACTGTATAAGTTCCTCGTGGATGTTGAGCTGATCTGAGTTTATGGTAGATTGAGTGAATATCCAACTTTCAAGAAGACCAAATGTTTTTCAACTGAGTTCTTCTTCTTCTTCTTCTTCTTCTTCTTCTTCTTTTTAATAAAGAATTGTAAGTACAGCTGCTCAGAAAATGAAAAGGAGACTGACGAAGGAACAACATTAGGCATGTCATTCTGATCAATATTTGGAATTACACTCAAACCGAGTGAAGCAATTCGACAGTGCTTCCGTAAAAGCGATGTTTCATTTCTTTTATCACGCTGATATTCAGTGGTATTACCGTCTATTTGCAACATTAAAATAGAGCGCACTGTAAAATACTGAATAAAGAGGTATAGTTTCTAAAGAAACTGTGATGATGCGTCGGTGGGGAAGTGAAACACGAAAGTTTGGTTTATCAACGGAGTTGATAATGTAAATTGACCACCGTGCAGAGATTCCATTACTGGACGTTTCGAGCGTTAGCGACCTTCGTCGAGGCGATCGATTCATCGATTCGTTCCGACGAAGGGCTAACGCTCGAAACGTCAGCTAATTGAATCCCTGTACGGTGGTCAGTTTACATTATCAACTCCGTTGATAAACAAAATTTCGTGTAAAATACTGAAGTCTATTTTACTTAATATATATTGAAAAAGCTGATTTTATTGATACCAGTGTCGAAGTGTCCTTAACTAAAGTATAACTGGCTTTAAATTTAACAGTTCCTTCACAACTTTCAAGAACTTTAAATTAATAAGTTCAACTAAATTTTGATGTAAAATTTCTTACTTTTACAGAATCTTGGTTGTATGATTTTCATTTACAAGAAAATTGAGGCAAAAATGCCAAGCCTGGTCTGAATTGTAATTCAGTGAATAACTGCAAATTTCAATTTGACTTGTGTGGTTTTGTGTTTGACGTGAACCTGGATTAGCTGTGTTCGCGTATTCGCGTTAATCAGCTGAAACTTACCGAAGCGATATACTTATTTGTCAGTTGCAACTGAAAACTGTCATCGTTGCTCAGTTAAATAATGCTGTTGAAATGTTACCAGATGCGCGTGTTTTCATGTTATGGAAGGAAAACAACTCCATTTGAAAAACTAGTGAGATTTGAAGACTGTGAAATTTTAGCGATCGGGAAACCCTGGAATCACCGTCGATCGCAGTTAAAATTGTCAAAGAGACCTCTTCGGTCTCCGTTAAGCCTCCTTTGTCGTTTGACATTCGAAAAAACTGCTAGATTCACCTTTGAGTTGGACATGACTGCGAGCTTGCGACTGACTTAGAAGCATGGACTTTATCTGCCAGAAGCGGTTTCCAAATGTCCACTTCCTACTGTTATTTGCCATCTTCACTGTTGGTGAGTGATGGTGTAATTTTGTATGATTTCTCGCCTTTACTTTGTTATTCTGATGAGATATTTCAAAAATGTATTCTTGGTTGGATCTGGTGAGGTACTTCATCATGATCATATCGTGTTACCGGTTTCGCTGTCGTTCGTCACTGTCTTAAGCCCGTCGAGCTTAGTTAACCCGGAGGAAGTGACTATCTACGGACAAATGTTTCTTCGTTTATCTTTGTTTGAGTCTGGAATTAATGTATCTGACCTGTGGCAAGACAAGCGACAACATTTAAGGATTACCGCCAGATCAGCAAGCTAATAGAATTCTAATTTTCATCTTTATTGGGACTCTTCCCCGAAGCTTGCTTTTGTTGTCCAAAAGCCGTGATATTTTAATAGCAGCTAGAGTGCCCATGGAAATTTTGGGTTTGTTGTTAAAGTGTAAAAAACTGAGCTAAATTTTGAAGTAAACGCTTTTGGGGGAGAGGATCTTTCAGCTTTTATTATTATTATTATTATTATTATTATTATTATTATTATTATTATTATTATTATTATTATTATTTAGAATTTAGCACAGGGATTTTCCCTGGGAAGAAATAACCAGTCAAGTCTCATCCCGAGACCTCAGACTTCCAGCGCTTTTCTGTGGATATGTGCCGATCCGAGGAGTGCCGACTTTTGCATTGTTCTTGTTCGGTTCTTAATTCCTAATTGCTCCAAGTGGCCTGCCAGCTTTTTTGACATTGAACCTATTGCGCCTACAACCACTGGCACCACTTTTGGCCTTGATTTCCAGATCCTTTTAATCTTTCCTGCCAGGTCTTGGTACTTTTCATACTTTTCAGTTTCTTTCTGCAGTACGTTACTATCTCCGGGAACAGCTATGTCCACAATGATTGTTTCCTTTGCCTTCTTTTTCTGAATTACAATGTCTGGCCTCCTGTGGTGGATTTCACGGTCTGTGACTATTATTATTATTATTATTATTATTATTATTATTATTATTATTATTTGGGAAAATGCTCAAATTTCAAAGTACAACTAAGTTTATTTATTCGTAATCTGCAATCACCCCACGAAAAGCACATTATGACGAAGTATTTGGTATTGACCTCAATGCTGGATACAACTGCCAGAGTTACAATTACCCAGCAACAGAGTCGAGCAAGAGAGTCGAGCACCAGAACGAAACTTGAGCACTACCAGCCGTCGCAGGCTATACAGCACCATTTGACTGAAAGGGAAAATAAACTGTTTGCAGTATTGAAAGCAAACTGTGTACACCCTGTAGCTTTGTTTTGTTGAAAATGTCTTTTTCTTTTTTACTACTCGGGATACCTGAAAGGTGTTACTAGTTATAAATACGCAATAGAAGAGCACGTGCCGTCATTTACGCATTCACTGAGGAAGGATGGACTACGAATAAAAACATGGGTTCTCTCACCGGTACGCTGAATTCTTTGGAGGGCATGAATCAAGTGTCAGTTCCCGCCACAAACAACTGGTACCCAATCGTTTGTTTTTAGATCCCAAATTTACATAACCTTGTGTAATTCCACTACCTGACCCAAAACGTTATGCGCTGATGAAAATGAGAAAAACCCAAAGGCTAACGGAACGCATTTCAGTTCCTTGCCTTGCAATGCAGCCTAATTAATAGACTTGCTACATGTAGCCGTCAGGCTAGCCAAAGAAAAAGTTTCTTAGACTCAAGTTTTGAATGTACAAAGAGTACACTATGAAAGCGTTATTTATTTATTTATTTATTTATCATTGGGGTGAAAAATTCCCAGTGATCACCCAGAATCTAGGACTATACTCAAGCATTTTTCGTATAGATTTTGAGATTGAATCATTTACTTCACGCAATTTTTACGCTGGCCAAAGTAAGGAGAAAGGCTACCCATTACTTTTTCCAAACATTTACGTTTTCATTGCTTTCTGCAACGTGAATCTCCAAGAGGCCAGTCAAACAACAACAACAACCTTATTCATTATTTACTAACTAGTTATTACAATATGTTCACTCGAGCGTAGCAGCCTAGCTGAGACCGCCAGAGACAGCCTGAGACGTGGTCCGGAGCAAGAAAGTTTTAGATAACGCTCGCCAAAATAATGAATTTTTTAAAAACATAGGGCTGTCGCATTAACGTGCAAACAAGGAAACGCGGAGTTTGCAAAAACTTTGCCATTCTTTACAGTAATGCTTGTAAAGTTGTGGAAATGATTATTAAAGTTTCTGCAAAGAAAAAAAAAAACGATTTTGTTATCTTTCCGTTATCTTGCCTTGTTTTTTGAGAAACAGCTCGTTGACGTATGACTTATTATTTTGGGCCCAGTCAGGTATAAGGAAAATATACCACAGCGTACATGCCATTAAAATGGAACTACCATACAGTAGCATAACACTGCTGATCATTTGGCGATTTCATTTCATTAACCACTCTTTCATCTTTATTTTATGCCTGTCCAGACCACCGGAATCCTACACCATTACCGGGATTAACACTATTCATGAAGTGTAACACATTTCAAAGTAGGAATCGGCCTGGTTTTCCCCAAATCCCTTTTGGCTTGGTGGTAACAATAAATATCAGAAGTTTATGGGTTTATGGCGCGCGATCTGTAGCAAAATTATATTTCGAATCATGATATAAGGAAACGAAACGAAATCGTTCGAAAAGTAACGTCATAGGTCGAAATGGGTTTCGAAAAGTAATGTGATACTTTCGAAACGAAATGTGATGCTTTAGAAAGCTGGTTGCCATGGCTATGGCATGTAACTTGAACTTTTGGAAATGGCAGTCTCTATGGATATTTCGTCACTGAAGCTTGTTATTTCAGATGTAACCGCTCGTTGAGGAGTTAAATTCTGTGTAAGTTCGCAAATGTCATTCTTAATCGTCACTTTCTTATTTTTACTGTCTTTTGCGCGTCGTATATTTTTCACCATTTATTTGCCGCTTCGACCAACGCCGTTACGCATTTCGTGCTTATTTAGTATACGCTTAACTCGGCTTCACTTCTTACACGCACGCGATGACGCCGACAAAGATTCTCCTGTTTCTGTTGATTACTGCCATTTATGTGGAAAGGTAAGAGTCATTCTTTTTTATTGCTGTTGGTTGTGCTCGTTCAATGAAGTTGAAGTTAAATAGTGACAAGACTGAACTACTCCGTTTTGGTTCAACTAACTGAATCTTGATCTTTCTCTTTACTGTTTTCACTTATTTATAATACAGTATTGGTGATATGGTTCTACTCCTACGTCCACTTTATTTATCTTTAATATTTAACACATCAAGAAGAGTTCAGAATAAACAAATAAATAAATAATCCACCCTGCTACACTGGTCACAACCTTGAACATTTCTAATTCTACTTTTTATATATATAGGCTACGTTATGCCATCAATATTTACAAGTCCTCCTTTTTTCACATTCGCAGCATTTCTTTAAATAGAAAGTTCTTGACGATTGAAAACACTAAATTTTTAATTCACGGTTGTATTATTTCAAGGTTGGATAATTGTAATTATTTATTATTTGGATGTTTGGACTACCCCAGAGCAACAGACTGCAGCTGGTGCAGAACTGCATAGCTCGTTTAATTTTATTTGTTTGCAAGTTTGGTCATGTTATGCCTTTACTTAAAGATCTCCCCTGGCTCCCCATGGATAATCAAATTGATTTTAATATATTGTTACTTGCTGTTAAGACTCTTAATAATCTGGCTCTGTGCTACAGTATATCTGCGATATTCTGCGATATGCTAAATATGTATGTTCCTAGTAGGCATCTTAGGGCACTGTCAAAGTTTTTGTTACAGCAGTGCCGTAGCGGGGTTAAATTTATTGGGGGAGGGGCACATCACGAGTGCCGAAGGCATGAGTTTGTGAGGGTGTCTGGGGCATGCTTCCCGGGTGTTGTCTCTGAAATAGCATTTCCAACCTTCTGAGAGTAGTTTCCAGTACTTTGTAACTGACCAAATCCACTGAATGTATATGTTACTTCAAAGCTGTATTCTCCTTATTGAACACTCCGGTTTTATTATTTATTATACAAACTGACATGAAACTTGTCAGGGTTGTGTGATAAATTAACCACTTCATAGACCCCATGGACTATAACATTTCTTTGACTAATTCGGATGTTTGAGTTGGCTTCGAGAGCAAAGACAACTTTAGGGGCAAACCGTTTATTGTAAATTTTTATGAATGTAAAGAAGGGATTGAGATTTATGAAATAGTTCTGCTTTAACAAGCTTTCCCTTTTCTGCAAGCGATCAAGGGACATTTCTTTCATATCTCTCTGAGTGTTGGCTGATTTTAAATTAAATGTTGTCCATAAGCATGTTTTTTAAAACCTTTCAATGCTGGGTGGCAGCTGTGTAACAAAGAGTAGAATTTTGTTTTGTGCTTTCTGTTTCCGGTTAAAGAGCTGCCTTTCTTTTTGTGAAGTGAACTTCTGAGAGGCTTTTATCCACTAGATTACTGGGATATCTCCTAGAAGTAGGACCTTCTCCTTTATATAAAACCCTTTTTTAACAGACAAAGGGTGCCTGTCAAAATTATTGGGAAGGGGGGACGGGCCGTGGCCCCTCCTCATGCTACGGCCATGTACAAGTACAATCCTCAAGCTTGAAAACCTCCCAGGTTGTGATACAGTTGCAATTTTGACCCTTTTACATGTAAGTCTTCCCTTAAATAAATATGTATCTTTTTAAACATCAATTTTTTATCTTAGTGTTAAGTGCTTTCTGATAAAAGCGCTATATCAATTTCATATTATTATTATTTTTATTATTATTGTTAATCGCATTACCAGTACTTACATGTATTCTACCGTGCAAATTTCCCCCTTTAATTTCATGTTATTCTGTAAGCTTGATGCCATGAAACAAAAATTAATTCATACAGTCTGTAGCTTTCAGTTATTTTGCATTCTGTTTATTATGGACTGTTTTGCTCACTGCTTTTTTCTTGTGATCAGGGTAGATGCCAACAGGCAATTGCAGCAGTTTGTGTCATCTATTTTGCAACTGTTGCAAGAAATAGATAGGTGTAATGAATCTCCTTTGGATAGGGAGACTGCAGACTTTTTGCTTCTCAGATTGGGTGGTGCAATTCGCCACATGCACCAGGTCCTTACTTTTGTGGAAGGATCACCTCAGTTTTCACCAAATGAAGTTAATAACCTCAGGAATCTTGCCAGAGAACTTGAGTTGATCAAGGATTTGTTCCAGAATCTGTCAGTTTTCACTCCTAACTGCTACAGGGCTCCTATCCGGCATACTGGTGCCATTGGCCGTCCAGCTTATGAAATTTCCAGAGAGCAGATAATGCTTTTGCGCTCATGTCACTTTTCTTGGACCAGTGTTGCAGGCATTTTGGGTGTATCCAGATGGACCATACGAAGAAGGGCTAATAATCTTGAGAT
>JAEMWC010002034.1:0-10000 GCA_016490735.1 Pachyseris speciosa | reverse complement strand
GCAGGGTAATGTATTCTGCATTCCTCAGCTGCAAGCACTTTCATAAGTCAGTGCATTCAGGAGTCAGCACTTCCCTCAAACCTTTTCTTTGAGAATGCAGTAGACCTCTTTAGCTGGTATGTATTGTCTTCCCAGTGTAGGTTATGCGATGTAACCATAGAGAAATGCATTTTTGAAATTTTGTCTTATTCATGTGCATATATAGGCATAATTTATGAAAAGTCAAAAGGAAAATCCCTTTGGGAACATCACATGACCTACATTGTGAAAACAAAATATATAAGCTAAAGAGGTCTACAGATTGGCTGTATACTCTAGAATACACTCTCCAATCTCTTAACGCTGCAGTCCTCAACTGTGTGCACCACTGGGTGCATTTCAGGAGTCAGCAATTCCTATGTATCGATCAACTGCACAGTGTGTCCCGCCTACCCTCACATAGAATAAAGCTGCACTTGATATTGATCAAGCACAATTACAGATATATTCATGTTGAAGAACAGGAAATGGCTACTAGTAGAACTCTACTTTATAACTTTTCTAAGTGTCTTCAGATTCGTTTTCATCTTCTTCATGTAAGGATACCGTCAATACAACATTTGATTCCAGCCCCAAGTCCCGTATAGACATGCCGCTTTCGTGTAGCTTTCTTGAAATGTTGCTGTCAAGTGGGCAGTGTAGACTGATGGGTGTCGATTGATCAGGAAGCAAATTTCTCACTTGTTGGTACAGATCCTAGATTTAAATGATAACACAATTTGATATTAATTCAAGGATGCTTAAAGTTCATTTCATTCTTTCTTAGAATGATTTGTCCTTTTTGACTTAATTCAATAAGTTTTTCTGACTAAAAATCCCATTCAAAGTATATGAAGAAGTAAGGCAAATAAGCAAATTTTCCAGCAAGGAAATAATAGTGAATACGATTAGCTATTGATTATCAGGCCCTGATTATGAGCTTGGGACAATTAAAATGTAACAAGTACAGTCAGAGAACATGGCATTTCAGTAGAGAGGACATACTTGTTTCAAGGAAAACGAAAATGCATGCATTAGAACACTCACCACCAATGTGTTTTGCAATGGAATATCCAGTGTGTGCCTTCTGTTATCAGGTAAAATAATAACCATTCTCAGCTCTTCTTCTGATCTAAGCCTTTTTGCTGGTGGTTCGGCTGTACTTTCTTGTTGTGGGCATTGTCTTCTTTCTTGCTGAGGTTGTTCATCACTGCCCTCTTGTTGTTGTTCTCTGTTTACTTGCTGTGAAGGGATTTAGCAGAGAAAGTCAACATGTCACTGGTGTTCTGTTAATGGACTGTTATGTTAAAAATCAGACACATGTTATTTTAAGTACTGACAGAGTGACTGCAATAATTATTATTGGTGTCACTGGTGTCGTGCATGTATGGGAAACATACCATTTTCCAATGTTAGTTGTAATACCTCAACAAATGGATTAAAACATTTTTCTTTTATCTTTTTTAATTGAAAATAATTATAATTGTTTCATGTCATTAATGAAAATGCTTAAATTTTGAGTAATGTATTACAGTCACCTATCTCGTAAGCGGACTTGCTTGGCAATTGGAAAAAGTGTCCGTTAGTAGAGCTGTCCGCTTACGAGAATTATTCCCATAAGCAGCTGCTTTATGTGAGAGTTAATTAGTGGGTGTTAAACATGTTTTAGTATATACCACACAAGTGAATAGTGATTTTCGTGCGTTCTGATTGGTTAACTTGGAGGTGATTAGCAAGTACTATTCACCTCCGAGCAGCCGGCGCGAGAGATTTTACAATATCCGACCGCTTGTCAGTATATAGGCACAGATACAATGTAAAGTAATGTCTTGATCCGCTAATTATTCAACTTGTGTGGTATATACTAAAACAATTATTATTCACCTCAGTGTCAGTGAAATTGGTGGATATTTACCAATAATTGTTAATTATTAGGTAGCCAAAAATAGCCACAAACTGAAACTCTTTATTGATGTCGAATGTTAAAAGTCGAAAATAAAAGTGAAGAAATATACAGGATGCATTGAACATTGTTTTTAGGGTCGGTACAAAACGTGGACCCCCCTTCTGGACCCCCTTCTGGACCCCCTTCTGGACCCCAATCTGGACCCCTTCTGGACCCCCTTCTGGACCCCTCGATTTTTCTGTTGAAAAATAATAAAATGATATTTAACAGTCTTCGCTTTGGATTTCAACTTCGGCCGGTTCGTTGATAGTTACAGACAGTGTCACAGTAATCGCGAACATTACCACAGCCAGTTGCCATTTTTATCCCGAGAAAGACTTGCTTTGAATTTCGCTGAATTTGCGTTGCTGACTTTTGTTGTTGTTACCAAATACTTTAGAATTTTCTCGCAAAGGTTAGATAAACCTTTAATATGCAAATTACTGTTCAGCTTTCAACTGGCTTTCGAAGAATGTGAAAATTATTATCGGTGGCAGATTTATGTCACGTGCTAGGCAACCAGAGTGATCATATTTCATTCCATCATGTTTGATGCCACAACATTCAGCGGATTTGACGGCTCTACGATATTTCAGAGCAAGCTTTCGACTATATTTTGCCAGCGTGGAAGAAAACATTGCTCACCTTTTTGCTGCAGCAACACAAAAATCAGCGAAATTCAAAACAAGTCTTTCTCGGGATAAAAATGGCAACTGGCTGTGGTAGTGTTCGCGATTACTGTAATACTGTCTGTAACTATCAACAAACCGGCCGAAGTTGAAATCCAAAGCGAAGACTGTTAAATATCATTCTATTATTTTTCAACAGAAAAATCGAGGGGTCCAGAAGGGGGTCCAGAAGGGGTCCAGATGGGGTCCAGAAGGGGGTCCAGAAGGAGGTCCAGAAGGGGGGTCCACGTTTTGTACCGACCCTTGTTTTTACGTCCGACTGTTGTTGTTGTTTTTTTCTTTTCGTTTGACAGCTTTCTTTCCCGCGGACAAATGGAGATTTGAAAAAAACGATCTTCAATGTTTTGTTGCTCTGTCAAAGGTCATACGGTATTTTTGTTGATTAATTGCAAATTAAAGACAAATTTCATTGCCAAGTGTCAATTATGATACATGGGGTGTCCGCTTAGGAGAGAGAATTACAAACAACAGAAAAGTCCAAATTTTCTTTTTCAAAACTGTCCATGTCTCCTTACGAGAATATGTGAATACAGAGTTTGACTGGGAGGTAAAAAGGAGAATTGCAAAAAGTGTCCGTGAGTAGAGCTGTCCGCTTACGAGAGTGTCCGTTAGTGGAGAGTTGACTGTATTTAATACCTCTTCAAACTGGTTCACATTGACAGGCTTTGGTATTCCTTTTCCTTAGCTCCTGTAATGAACACGTGAAAAATCATAATACAGACTGAATTAGGATCTATAAAAAAAGTGACTTGGTATGATAATTTGCCAAAATGTGTTTATTAATTAATGTCTCAAACCTTTGCTTTGTCAGCTTTGAGGGATTTTTCAAATGCCAGATCTTGTTCCCTTTTCAATTCTCTTTCTGCTTTTAATGCCAACCTGTGATAGTTAGAGGAATTGATAACTTCAACTAACTTTGTGTGTTGCCTAATAAACTAAGCTAATAAACTCACGTTAAATACTGCATGTACATGTACAGTACAATTTCAATAACATGGTCTGTCTCTTTAGGCACATTACAGCACCTTCTCCTAGATTATACAGTTTAATTTTACTCAATTACCATCTCCTTTTCTGTTCTTGAAATTCTTTCAATGTTTCCTCTAGAGCTCTTTCAACTCGGCAACACTCGTGTCCTTAAAGAAAAATTTAGATGATAATTTCTCATATTAAGGAGTTCAGGAGAAGATATTACTAAATTATTAATAAAGGTTCAAATCCAGAAGCATTGGAAAACAAATGTTGAAGTGTCTCTTTATAGTTTGACTTTGAATGATTAGAATAATTTACAAATTTTTAAACTTTTATTAAAAGTATTAATGGAATGGCGCTGTCAATTAAGAAGGTTAAAGCCAATTCATTCCTACATACTCATTACAGAAGCAATTGTCTAATGGCCATGTTACCCTTTCTTAAATTGTCTCCTGAAGCATAAAAGCAAATTAATTTTAATATCAATGCCATTTTGACAACCAGTTCACTTTCTCAGTTAATGTGAAGAGGTAAATGTCTAAATGGTTCATTTTTAAAATACATGTCATGACTACCTGTAATCTTTCGCAAAACCTTTTTACAACCATCAACATTGCAAACAATAGCCACTACTCCTGAACTGCTCTGATGTTTTAGGGCTTCTAGTCCTGAAACCAACACAATTATCTTAATTTAACACTGTCTTTTGCTTTGCAATAAAAAAGTAAAAAGGATCTTCACAGAAGCCTGTGAAGAGAAACCATACAACAGTGTGTGTGTGTAAATTGTGTGTCAATTGTGGGGCACCAATACATGATGCAACAATTTCATTGATCCAGGTAATATAATTTTAGAAAGGTTATGATTTCACAGTTTTGAATTTTCTTTGTTCTTCCTTTTAAGCTATTGGTAATTTTTATCAATATGTGTGTAATTTTTCTTATGTAACTTATACTTTCCAAGGTGTAATGGCAATTATAGTCCATTAAAATCTCATTCCACAAATTCAAGTAATAGAAAAGTGGCAAGTAACTGTATTCCTTGCTTGACTTACTTGAGCATAATAATTGTTTGACTAGTGGAGGTTTGATCTGAGCTGTTGTCCCAGTTGATACACAATAATATATTACTGTCAAACTGTTTACTGTCTGACTTTACCTTGTTTTCCCATAGTTCCATCAGATGGTTGCACCCCAAAACAAAAATTGCTCATTCACCACACTAGAAATATATCTGTGTTCAAAAATGGGCGTGGTATGAGTAAATCACATCAACATTGTTAATGGTTGTTGCTGATGATTGATTTTTCTTTATGAAAAATTCTGAAACATCTATAACAGTCTGAATGAAGGTTGTGAAATGAAATAGTTTTACTCTTTGTGGACTTAATGATGTGATTCTTACCTCCACAAAAGCCACTGTCTCTCACTACAGACACACATTAGCGCTGGTCTGCTCGAGTGTCCATATATACGTACCATTTCCATAAGCTGAAATTTTAATGACAATTACAGTAACCATACAGCTGCATCTACTCGTTAACTAACTTGTAAATTCAGAAGTTTCCCAGTGATTCAAGACTGAATATAATATAAATCACTCACCACATGGAAGTTGCATGGATGATTGAATGGTAGCCTTGTAGATTGGGTCATTGAAACGGATGTTTGCTATGCACTTGCTAACTGGCCTACAAAACAACAAAATGACAGTTATTTTAAATGTATGCTTTTTGTGATAATAAAACTGACAACAGCGAAGTATGTGACTGCATATGAAGCTGTTTTACAAACTTCTATAGGTTATCATTAGGAGTCAATACTCTAATTAAGTACATTATAAAGCACTAAGCTTAGAGTCAAATCATTGTCTCTTTGAAAAATTTTGCTTCGTGTGAGAATTCTGGTAAAGTAGACAGGTAATGTAGCTGTTGACCAGTATATCATTTTGATAACTCATACCCTGATTTGGGCGCAACAGATCAAGCAGCACACTTGCGTCTGGTAACTCGATGGTGCCTATATGGAGAAATGTAATCAGTGTTTACAATTGAAGGGCTGGGGGCATAAACTGCCTATGTGGAATTTTCGGCCGTTTTTTTAGTTCGCTTGGATTTGTCCAAATTTTGGACTGCATTTTTGATTCAAAAACATTGTCCTGTATTTTTTTTCACCAATTTCTTTTTCTTTTTTGAGAAAAATAACGTATGCAAAAAAAACACCTAAAACTCTACATAGGCAGTTTATGCCCCCAGCCCTTCAATTATGACAACCCAATTTATAATCTCCCTTAAATTTACAATACACATATCCATCACCTCTAATTTAATGCAGAGAATTACATTATTTTTTGAGAATGCTTTAGACAAGACAATTAAGACTAGAAAAGACTGAAGACAAAATCAGAACATGGTTTGTGAGCAAATCATACCAAAATAAAAACGCAGCTGTTGAGATGAGATGCTATTCAGCTTAATAAGAAGTGGGGTTATAGCTTGCAAGTTGAAATTGTGACTATCATTCTTTTTGCAATCCATTCCTATTGTGTAGCTCTTACATGTAAATTATCCTAAACATACTCACAATACCTGTAATAATTGCACTTGAATTTTCGGCAGATGGCCTGAGCACGGCTGTTGTAGTTATAGAGGTTTTTAATTGTGACCCTATAAAGATTTTTTAAGAAGAATGAAACAAGACAGTGAAAATGAAATGAATATTTTATCTCATATTTTCAATGCAATAGTAATGGCAAGTACAGTTTAAATAGTGTCACAAAATTATAACTGTACAGCTTGTGGTTACATATATCAATATAATTATCTCAAAGCTGTTCGCTTTATGACAATATGATTATTTCCAAACATACAATAAAATTCCACTGAATGATACTGTGTGAAAAGATATTAAAAAATAATACCTGTGTAAGTAGTGGCTGTGCATGCTGAAGTGGTTGGAGGAGCATTATCTGTAACAGATACTTCACTTCCAATCCCAGCTCCATCATCAGGCATCACTGTCTGAGTCAACTTCTACTGGAAGACTTGCACGCCATCTGCGACCTGGGTTCTGATCAACTGTATCTTCCTCTGAAGAGCTTCCCTCCCCTTCATTGCTTTGGAGAGTATCTTCCCTATCTGCTACTTCTTGATGAGCATCCGTTGTATTATTGGAAGCACCTCCCACATCACCTGGTCTTACAACACCACTGCTGGTCACTGATGGACTCAGAACATTTATGGTGTTTAAAAGTCCCTGTCGGAATACTTCAGTATTGCTCGTATTAGTAGTGGTGGTAATCAAACTGTTTGTGAGACTAGAAGCATGCTAGACTGCTGGAAGGCTGTACTAATTCCACTAGTACTATTTGAGAGACTGATAGACACACTGCCAGATCCAACAGCAGGCACAGCATTGGTTATGGGGATGCTTGATGAGGTTGAACTAGGTGCTACAGTTGCCACCACAACTGGTGCTGCATTGGTGCTCCCTCCATTAATAACACTAATATTATTAGTTGATGTGACAATTGTGGAGGTTGACCTACCTTGAACTGTCCTTCCACTAATAGTATTAGTTGATGTGGTACTTGTAGAGGTTGACCTACCTTGAACTGTCCTTCCACTAATAGTATTAGTTGATGTGGTACTTGTAGAGGTTGACCTACCTTGAACTGTCCTTCCACTAATAGTATTAGTTGATGAGGTAATCGTGGAGGTTGACCTACCTTGAACTGTCCTTCCCTAATAGTATTAGTTGATGTGGTACTTGTAGAGGTTGACCTACCTTGAACTGTCCTTCCCCTAGACAGTCTGTTGAGACTACTTACCACTACAGGGCTAATGTTTGTATTTGTTGTTATGGTGTGAGTTCCTGATGAACTGACTAGTGGACCCCTTCCCTTTGATGGCGAACAGGTCTAGCCCTTACCCCAGTTACAGGAATATTGACAGTGGTAGTGGTAGATGTTGAACTTGATCCAGTAGTCATGGGCCTTATACCAGAAGGTCTACCAACTCTACTTGCAAAACCAGTGCCTGTTAAAGCTCTGCTGGAGGAGGCACTGGCTGGTCCATCAGCCCTGGTGGAATAAATGGTGCTTACAACTGGTGTTGTTGTTGTATACCTGGAGCCCTGCATCCTGTTATTTGCCCCTACTCCAGTCTGGAACAATGATCTGTTCGCCCTTGAACTAGATGGTCTTGGGGATGTGGAACTGAAGCTGTCACCAGAGCTAGTGCTTCTTACAGAGTTGCGTGATGATGCAAGAATGGATTGTGTATCACTTCAAGGGACTCTTGCTCTTGCTCCCGGGGGGGGGGGGGGTACTCCCATGTGGGCTATATAGGTACGTGCCGCGGAATAGGGTATGGTTTTTGGAGGTTCTCGATCCCTAAATAGGGTATCCTTTTCGGCTATGTTGGCATAGTGTCCCGGTGTGATCCTTAGATAGGGTGCCTAAATTTGTATCAGCAAAAACAGCAGGGTGTAAACACCCAGTTAAGCGGAAAACAAATGATCTGTCAAAGTTAAAGTATTGCCAAAGCGATTTTAAAAATATTGTGTTTTTGAGTTGACCTGTTCAAGCTATTTTGAGTTTTTGTTCTTCACTTGCATAGGGTGTCATTTTTCGGATTTGGGCCTTAACTTAAATAGGGTATCAAATTTCGTTGGATTGTTCCTTAAATAGGGTCAGGGTTTAAGACCCTTCGCGGCACACACCTATCCGGACTTTATGGGAGTACCCCCCCCCCCCCGCCGGGCTCTTGCTTCTGACTCCAAAGCACCAGACCTAGTTGCTGAGTTACAAGTAATTAAATTATGGCCATATCAAAGTTACTTGACTTATTAATACTTAAGGGCAAAGTGAAAGATACACGTAATGTTTGAAAAAAAAAAAGGATTCTTTTTAGGTTGTCCTTTCTGGTATATTTTTTATGGAAAAGATCTAACTTTCAACATTGCTTTATGTTTATGGGTAATTGCACTAGCATCAACATTCTATTCCTGTTCTAGTCTATGTGACTTGGAACAACTGACTCACATACCAAAGCTGTTACACAAACTGGTATGAATATTCAAGATGGCATTGCATTAACAAAACTCCCAAATGAAAAACTTCCACACTTACCTCCAGAAAGATATGTTTGACGAAACACAAAGCCTGGACTTGATCGTCTTCCTTTAAAATTAGATGACAATGAAAAGCATGGCATTTGACAATTAAATATGGTTAAAATGACCAGTCCTTGTGTATTGTATTAAATTTCAACTAGTAAATAATTATAGTCTATTAATTTTATTTAATTATTTGTAATTAAGTTAGCATGGCTTTTGTGGTAAACCTGATTTGTATTTAATCGTGTAGTAGTAATTATGACATATATTCTTATTAAATAATTAAATATAAATATTAATTTGTTAACAATTATTAGAGGTATTTCCGCACTTCGAGTGATTGCACTGTGTTCTGAAAATATCAGTATCTCATAGAGATTTTAACTGTTGATTCCATATATAGAATTATTTAACAAAGGAAAGGGTTTTTTTTCCATTACCTGCAGATGAGCCTTGCTGCCTGACAATCTGGCTCTGAAAGAAATAATAGAGTCTTCAAGTGATGACATCACAAAACCTAAATTAGTTGTGAAAATATGGGATTCTGGAAATAACTAAGAAAGAAGTGAGGAAAACATCCTACTTGCCAAAAATCTGCATTTTCCTACAGTTTGAGAGCAAGATATTTGCACTGTTACATGCTCGGGAAATTACATACAAATGTTTGTAAATTTTCATAGTTCAATAACATTATGAACAAATCAAATTTAGAAGAATTTGGATGGAGTCAACAAAGCACAACAGTGCTAATATCTCAGGGTCAATTTGCCTTTACTTGCTGATTTTTCATCTCTCTTTCCTGAAAATGTCAACAAATCTCATATTTTCAAACATTCAAATATTAATTTGTGATGTCACATTTTAAGATTTTTGAAGTTATCTGATTCATCTTCTGTGTTTTGCATTATGGTAACTGAAAAAGCTCTATTAAACCCCCTGGGGAGGGGGTTATTTAATTTCTGGCCTTACCATTAACGGGGGCGGGTGGGGGACTTGTCTGAGAGGGGGGCTTATTTGAAACCTTTCAACATGCTGTTTTCCTTTTGAATAGTTTAAGTACACATCTCAAACAACTGCAGTAAAACTTGATTATTTACCGAGCAGGAAACAGTATTGTGTGTTTAAAAAAAAACATAAGCAAACTAGCACCTTCAAGAAACATCGCATTAGATTACCTGACCAGGGGAAATTAGCTTCGACCAAGCGAAGATAAAGGGAACCTTGTCCTGCTACTCTGTGAAGTTCCCGTGCAGTAAATC
>JAEMWC010002033.1:0-68710 GCA_016490735.1 Pachyseris speciosa | reverse complement strand
TAACTCTATTTATGCTCGCCGTTTCTGGAACAGGGTTCATAGTATGGAGTGAGTAATGCACGTATAATTAATGTATGGGGCTGTGCGGAATTGTTTCCGTACCTATTGCTCCTGGCCTAATAAAGACTCTTTTATGTAGATTTTTGGTTATATTAACTTTTAGGTATCACTGAAGATTCAATATGGAAGGTGGGCAAGCCCCACCCCTCCCCCACCTGCCCCAGAGCCACCATCTGTGCCACCACCTGCACCTCCTCCGACAGAGCCAGCACCAGCGCCTGTTGAGAGAGCGGTCACTCCAGAGCCTGAACGTAAGCCAGAGCCTCCAGAGCCTCCATCCCCAGCAAAGGATGAGAAGAAGGAGGCTCCGCCTGAACCACCTGTCAGTGAGGTTCCGGAGAAGTAAGTGATGCAGATTATGCCATAAAATAAAAAAGTATGCGTTGTCCCCAGTGTGAAATTTCTTTTGGTATTAATGATATAAGTGTTTCATGATTGATCAGAAAGGTCTGTGAGAATAATATCATTAGTGATTAGTCATTACGTTCAAGTTCCCGATGATAGGAAGTTTCTCAACAAACCGACTTTTTCCAACTATCGGTATTTAATATAGTGTGTCTGGGGACAAGAAAGGAGAATTTATACTAATTGATACTGAATGTTGATTAAGGCAGTGTACTTTGGGCAATATCAAACTTCATTATATTTGTAGTAAAACTGACGAAAATTGTGATGCAAGTTGCATGAACCTGTGAACTTTTGTAACATGCATCTTTTTTGTAGTGGACATATTTTTCCTGCTTTTTTAATTGCCATTGTCCCAATTATTGAGTTTAAAAGTTGCAGTCCTTTCTTTCGTTCTGGATAGTGGGGAGCTCTTGCCAATAGTGCAGCAAGACTGTGAAAACCTGAAGTGGATGCATGCTCTCCAGTCAATTTTTTTTTTTTTACCTGGCTCCAGTCTCACTGCATTGTTGCTCCATCACCATGCTGTGGATTGTGCTTCAACTATCCAAAAACGGACTGCCCAACCAGTGTATAAAAGCAGATATCCTTTCCCGACATTTACAAGAATTTATTTGAGAAATTAGTGGGGTACTTGGTTGATGCAGGTTATGCTTAACACTATGTAGTTTTTGAACAACTTGGTAGTTCAGGATTTGTTGCATAAAACACATTGCAAATTAAAGTGGAACACTAACTCTATTTTATCCACAGGCTAGCTATAACTATATTAATGTTGAAGAGTGAGTAGTAAAGGCAAAAATTTTTAAATGCATTATAATTTATGTATGTAATATGTGACGAAACCACCACAACATTGTAAATAGTTAACCAGAATATTAATTGCCAAAACAGACAAAAGAATTTACACATCATTGATGCAAATTTCTACGCAAAATATTCTTGTTCATTGTGTTTAGAGTGGCTGAAAAGCCTACAACTGGTACAGGAGACCTTCTGGCAAAAAGTGAAGCCAGGAAAAAGTTGCCTGATAAAAATCTTGATTTCCAGGTTTGTAGTGTTCTCTTTCTCAACAAAATTGTCATTCTGCGCAAATACATGTAGGAAAGCTTCATGTTTTTTCACTGCATTTTTAAAATTGCAGGTACAGTTAATTTCACCCAATGTTGCTCATTTTCCTTTTGGACAACAGTTTGAGACCCCTTTTTGGACTTTAATAACAAAGTTGGTGTGTTAGAGCGCTTTTCAATTGAGTGTCGTAAAACCAAAACCAAAGCAATTACTCTGACCAATCACAACAGAAGTAAGCAGTGCGATGAGCCAATCAGAATACGAAGCAATTACATGTAGCCGGCGTAAAGCGCGGGAAAATATGCGCGTGCAAGTCACGATTGGTTTTGGTTTTGCTTCTCATTGGTTAAGAAGTGGCACAAATTTTCCTGGCCAATCACAGAGCGAAGCAATGCAAAACCAAAGCAAAACCATAATTACTTTCGACACTCAATTGAAAACCGCTCTAAAAGTACTGATTGAAGTCAATTGAAGAGGCTAGTGGAAAACCCTCCTAAGTGACTATTTAGGTCAAAAAATTTTTTTCATTGAAAGTGCCTGATTTTTTGCATATGGCCTTCAATTTACTTACTTAGCAATGCCTTGCTGTTTTTTTTGCCAATTTAAATAAGTAAATTTAAAAAAATAAGTAAATTGAAGGTCATATGCAAAACATTATTTTATAAGGCTCATCATCATCTAAAAACTGAATTATTAAGGGATTACAGAATTACTTCTCTTATTATTATTATTGTTATTAATACTTTTTAAATATTATTCTTATCTCAGAAGAGTGTGTATTTAATTTCAGCTTCTTGCGTCTGAACATTTGTATTTAAATTATTGTGATTCTTTGTCAGGTCCGCGTTAGAATTATCGAGGGGCGTCAGCTAGCAGGTGCTAACATTAGTCCAGTGGTCCGTGTTACCATAGACAACCAGACTCGGCAAACAAAGGTCATCAAGTCAAGCAACAAGCCATTTTATGATGAGGTACATTAGCTTGTACAAAACAGAAACTGGTTGTCTATGTTCATATAGTTTCTTAATCTAATTACAATGTCAGGTACAAAATGTAGTTCCAAAATTAAAATGAAATGTCTTGTTTAAACAAATTCTCCCAAGTTTCACTATAAAAGATTCATAGAGAACAGCCAGAAGGAGAATTAATTTATAGACATTCTGATTGTGAAGGTGTATTAAGAAGCAGAAAATAGGGTAGTAACTTGCTTTCAGAAACAACAAGACATTATAGTACTAAAATGATCATGTCCTCCAAGAATCTATCCAGCCTACTTCAGGCCAAAATAATTAGATCTGGCATATATTGTGGTAATTCTAGATCTGTTTCTGACCCAATGCTCTCTGGGTTATTAAAATTTTTAAAATACACAGCTCTTCCAATAAAAGAGTGGTGTGTTGCACAGCTTACCATCTGTTTTCAATGCACAGCTTACCCACTAAAGTAGTTGTGTGCTTGGCACAGCTTACCATCTGTTTTCAATGCACAGCTTACCCACTAAAATAGTGGTGTGCTTTGCACAGCTCTCCACCTTTTTTCAGTGTACAGTGTACCCACTCAAATACCATCTATTGGTGAAATAAGTGTTATCACCTGCCGGATCAAGTGAACTCCTTTTGGAGTCAAGAGAAAATTTTAATAATTTCCATCTCTGTGAATGACATATATGAAATAAATCATATTGACCTTCTCCCAACGTCAGTGGCTTCATAGCTCTGTTGGTTAGAACATCGCACCGGTATCGTGAGGTCACGGGCTCAAACCCTGGTGAAGTCCTGATTTTTTTTCAGGCTTCTTTTCGCAATTGCATAAATTGCATTCACAACTGCGAGGATCATTCTTCATTCAATTTCCGTCTCTGTTGTTTTAGGTGTTTTTCTTCAATTTCAGTGTCACACCACAAAAACTCTTTGATGCACAGGCCTTATTTGAGGTAAAGTATGGGATTTTTGTATTGATATTTTATTATCTGTTTGTTCACTTCAGTGAAATTTCTAGTGACAGTGAAGAGGCCGAGTCCACCACTTTGCAAGCAGAAAGTCATATTAGTGGTGATGGTGAGCAGGGGGTGGCGGGGGGGGGGGGGGGGTTAGTGAGTCAAAGGGGAAGTGGTGGATGGTTTTCGAAACAAAAAAATCTTATGAACCAATACTGCAGTATGGCAGTCTGGACCTTGTGCTCATAAAGAATGCTATACCTGAGGAGTTGTATTAGTTTACCATTAGTAGCCTGTAGGTACAATGTAGTCTCAAGTTAAAATGTTTTTGTCAAATATATTTTTTGTTACTAGTCTAGTAGCCATGTCAGGTCAGGGTTCAGGTTTTATGTGAATGGAGGTGTCAGGGGATATATGTAACATTATTTTGGCATGCAGTATTGATTTAATTGTTGGTTTATTGACAAAAGGTATTCAATTCCAAGAGGTTAAGAGCAAATGCCATGGTGGGGAGTTTTCAGGTAAGATGTTTTATTAGGGAAATTTGTGCAGGCCGGGTCCTCATTAAAGACACACATAATACAGTACATTGAGCTATATTCCCAGTATCACCCTGGTAACTTAATGAAGACTTTTTTTTCTTTCAGTGTGATGTTGGATTTTTCTATGATGAACCTTGTAAGTCCTTTTACATCATTCTGTTGTCTGACTGGCATTTATACAGGACATTGTATTGTAACTAAAACTGCTATCCTGCGAATTTTTAAGCTGCACTTAAACTGTATATGACTTGAAACTTGTAAGCTTATGTCGTTAGAAAAAGGGTTTCAAAGTTATTCGCTGGTGGAAATGTTTGGGACCTGCTTTTTGTCGTTCAAAATGTGCGCTAATTTCACCTCAAAATTTTCGCCATGATGGCTTAGCTTGCGTGGCAGGCGTAGAAAAGCGAAGGGGAGGGGAGGGGAGAGAGAGGGAGGGAAACAGGTCGAGGCTAACCCTGTATGAATGAGTTCTGAGTGCTTTTATTCAGTGGTCATGGCGAACTCGAAACTGGACTATTTTGCATCAACCTTTCTTCTTCATGCGATAGTCTTTCCGTGACTTATTGATTTAAAAAAGCTTCACTGTTCATGTTGATTTCAGCTCATTCTGTCATACGGAAGTGGATTTTGTTATCCGATCCAGAGGATAAAATGGCAGGGGCCAAGGTATTTCCCTTGCTAATTAAAATTTATTTAATGGCATTTATAGTTATTAGGGAGTTTAAATGAGTCAGATCAGTTTTCTGAGCCTTAGGCAAAAGTTAGAAAAAAATCTAAAGTAAATTGAAATATGAAAACCGACGCGGTAAAATCGCCAACACGGGTGCCGTTTGCCAGTTTGTACTCAGTAACTGATTGCATTTTGTTTGTAAAATATATGCAAGTGAGAAAAATATAACGAAGTGAAAAAAATGTAAACAAAAATTGTCATTTCTTTAAAAGAATGCGATACTGTTTTGGGAGTAGACATGCATTTCTATCAACGAAGTCGACAGTTGTTGCTAATCCTAGGGTTTTTTTTAATATCATACCTGAAGATCACTAGTCTTCGAAAAGTCGTATTGTAAGCTGTCATGCTTGCCGCAATTTGCTCCCCAAAATACCGGTACTGTCGTAAACAACATTTTCCGCAGTTATCGTGCCTGTAAGTATGTTTTAACATGAGCTTCTTTTCAGGGTTACTTGAAAGTGACTGTCATTGTTCTTGGTCCGGGTGACGAAGCTCCAGTAAGTCGCAATAGCAACTTGTAAACCTTGTCATGTTTATAGGTCATCAACTGGTTATTTACTTAGCTTGCTTTGTCCTTGCGTCTTCACTTCAAGGTGCAAGTAAGTCGATTCCAAAGTTTTAGTTTTTTTGGCATTCTGGTATATTTTAACTTCTATAGTAGTGTAGTTCATAAAGATGCGCGCTCTGATCCAGAAGCCAAAAAAGTGTTTGTGAAGTGTGTACAAAGACGTATTTGTAGTAGTTTCCGTTTTGTTTACCACGTCCCTCGGGCACCAGCTTTGCTTTCCTGGTGAAACCTCTGACACGTGAAGATAGATGTTTTTTGAGGAGTTTATATCATATTAAGCGGGATGTAACAACGGCCTGAGAAACCCATGATGCGGTCAAGCTCTTACCCCTGCTACTAAACTGTAGCGTGAAAGCTCCACTGACATCTCTACTTTGTGTCACGTGTTTTTTCTTAGACAGTCACTGTAAGTGCAGATCAAGATGACCTTGATGACATTGAGGAGTAAGTCGCATCAGAATATACATATTTAGTGTGAATAGTGAGTGAATAGTGCTTTTGGCGCGCTCTGATTGGTTAACTCGGAGGTGATCAGCAAGTACTATTCACCTCCGAGCAGCCGGTGTGCGATATTTTAAAATTCCCGACCGCTTGTCGGTATATTGTCACATATAAAGTAATGGTTTGGTCCGCTAGTTATTCAACTTGTGTGGTTTATATACTAAAACAATTATTCACCTCAGTGTCAGTGGAAAGTGGTGGTGGTGGTGGCTCGGTAAATATCCACAACTATTCACCTCCACTTCGGTGAATAATTGTTTATTATTTCTCGCAGATAGAGCTTCTTTATCTCTGTTGTCGATTGGCCTTCCAGCCAGAGAAAATACTTCCCTTCATAGTAACGAAGGTGCACCGCAGTATTTTGGAATAGGAATACTTGGAGAGAACTTTAAGAGTGCTACGTGAGGGATTCTGGGATTGTTTGGTGGGGGTGGCGGGGGGGGGGGGGGGGGGGGAAGGAGGGCGATTTTCAATCCCACAATCACTTTCGGGGACACTCGGTCCATTTTTTATCCAAATTGAACTACTTAGTTTTTCCTAAACCGGAATAAAAAGAACCAGAATATCAGAATAGCCCCATTTGACGCGGCCATAGTTTGCCGGTTTTGTTTGTTTGTTGAACGCAGAAGTGAGCCGGTCTTTACTTTTCAACAGTAACTTGATCCAACCTCCGGGAATGATGCTCAGGCCGGCAGTTTTCTCACTGAAAGTATACAGAGCCGAAGATATTCCTCAGAGTAAGTTTGGTCCTTCACTTGTAATATAGAGTGTAAAAATATTTTTCCTCTCAAATCTCGTCGTACCGTCGTCGCTAAAATTCGTCTATCAGGCAAAGCTCAGAAAGCGTCTCAGGAATTGATATGCAAGAACGATGTCGACAGGTCTTCGGAAAGCCGAGTTTTTCCAAAAAGGTACTGAGTTCAATCAGAAGCTTAATCTTAGCCTTAAAAACAAATGTTTTAGGGTGGGCTTGGCAATTATAAAATCCTTGCTGGAAACTTTACGGCGGCAACTTTTAGGTAGCAAACTTAAAAAATATAGGTTAATAGTTGGTGACAAGGATGCTCTGCCGAGATAATAGTGAACTTAAGCACTGGCGTTTTTGAGCCACAGACGTCAACCGGAAGTGAGGTGTTTTCTCTTTTTACTCGCCTTGACGCTATCACATTTGTATTACTAAGTGTCTTTACTCTTACTTGTAGAGACGATTTACTTTAAAATTTGTGCACAACCACTGCTCATGATTACGAAACGTCCACTTCCAGGTGCAGTACGTCGCTCAGAAACGCCTTTGCTTTGCGCCATCATGCTCAGCATCATCCAGTAATTGTTAATTGTCGCATGCAATTCAGTTCTTTTAAAAAACAAGTTACACGGATGTTTTCCCCGCTTGCTGGTGGTGTTGTACATCTAACGAGGTCGACAGCGTTAATGCATTAGCATACATGCATGTCCGTACGTAATGTTTGTTTGCCTGTTGCAGTGGACACTGCGATCGGCGAACAGATGAAAAAGGCCCTGCTTGGTGGCGAGATGAAAGAACTGGTGGACCCGTATCTGCTGTTTTCGTTTGCGGGTAAAGACGTAAGTCTGGAATACAATGCGACCTCTTTGACAAGTTTTCTACCTTTTTGATTCTGATACACTTAATAATAATAATAATAATAATAATAATAATAATAATAATAATAATAATAATAATAATAATAATAATAATAATAACGATTCATTAGTAGTACTTCCACAAGGTGGCTCTTCGTCTACTAATTACAAATCTCAAATCAAATCAAATTAAATCAAATGTTGGTTTTTAAGGAGAGGGGAAAACCGGAGTACCCGGAGAAAAACCTCTCGGAGCAGAGTAGAGAACCAACAAACTCAGCCCACTTATGACGCCGAGTCCGGGAATCGAACCCGGGACACATTGGTGGAAGGCGAGTGCTCTCACCACTGCGCCAACCCTCTTCACTCTCTTGAAAGCAACTACCCCTGCTGTCAGATCACGTGGCTGCGTGTGGGAGAAGGTCGCTTACTAGAGAGTCTATGAGAAAAAATCATGGTTTTGCCTTGCAGATGGATGCATCCTCGGGTTGGATACTTGCAAATGAGGGTGCATGGTGTGAAGCTAAAGTTCTTTCATCCTGAGTGACAGTTCACCTATGTTAATCGAAAATTCTCAATCTTCCGAACTGAACTTCAACCCTCAACCTTACTAGTAATAAGATTGTATTTGCAGCGTGCGTTTATGGGTACAATTTCACCGAATTTATGTAACAGTCTGTGTTGAAATTCGTTTGGATTGCTTATGCGCAGACGTTTGCCTTGTCTGACTATATTGATCCAAATCTTGTTTAGGGAAGAACAGCCACTCATGAGCATTGCGACCACCCCGAATTCAATCAAGAGCTGCATCTTCCATTCCAGGTAACGCGCCTTGCTCACTGTGCTTCTTGTGTCCACGGGATTTCCTCTGTCTTTCTCATGCAAACTTGGACTGGTTAGCATAAGAACAACATGATTTACATGAGAAAAGCAGTGAGGTCTGTATCAAAACAAGGTCACTGCCAGCCTTGTTTCCATTCATAGGCCAGGTCACTAAGCATGCAACTGTAAAATTGACTATTATGCCCTTTAATAGAGTTTGTGATGATGATGATGATGATGATGATGATGATAACGATTGTCAGTCGTGATTATGATGGTGATTGTCATGCTGTCGATTTTTACCACAAAACAATAACGCCTTCCTGCTTTATTTTAGTTCCCTACTATGGCTGAAAAGTTGAAACTGCAATTGTGGGACTGGTTAGTTAACTGTCACTTTGTTTTTGTTCTTGGTAGCAGTCTTAGGAGTTACACTGTGAATGAAAACTGAATCCCTTTCACCACTAAATGTTGTTTTTGTAGGGATAAGCTGACCAGTGATGATTGTATTGGCACCCATTATCTTCCCATATCTGCCATATCCGGACAAGGAGAAGAAGGTTTTTATGTTGTTTACCATACGAACTCGACAACAATAATAATAACAACAACAATCACGTCCTGGACGCACAGGAAATTCACAACCTGCCGCCAGTTTTGAGTTTAAGGTTGTGCCACATCAAGAGTGCCACAACAAAAATGAACCGTTAAGCAAAACTTTAGCCGATGGTGACAGCTCTACAAGGCGTACTTTTGTCCAATTGCTTAGAGATGTTCCCCGTATCTAGGTTTCTGTGTGGTCATAACTGAAAACAACGAAGGCAAGAAAAATGGACATGGCTGCGCAGTCTCCCTCGCTTCTCTACACTTCTTGACATTAAAAATTAGCCAAAAAGCGCGCGAGAAATTTGACAGTTTTAGTAAGAAGGATATGAATGGCAGTAATTTGTAAAGATTCTGAGATAGCAATAGCAATAGCAACCTCTAAACCTGGAATGGAATATTTGCTAGCATAGATTTACTCACCCTGAAAACCATTACAATAACGTTATTTTTGTTATTGATTTTTCCCGTAATGTAATTTCAGGTTACCTTCCACGCTTTGGACCTTCCTTCATAAACCTTTACGGATCCACAAGAGAGTTCTCAGATCTCCCTGATGAGTATGAAGACCTCAATCTGGGCGTGGTAAGGTGCTAGAAAATCACACGATAGGACCAGACGCAAAAATTAAGGGTCTGCACTTGCAGACCTTTTTCCTTGCAGTGCGTGCACATGAGGACCCACTCCAGCAAAAGAAACTGACAATGGGTCGGCGTCTACTCATTCGTGGTATGGACGCGATACACCACCACCACACAGGGGCGTAGCCAGGAACTTTAAAGGGGGGGGGGGGGGGGCGGCGGTCACACTGTGTCAAACAGAGGGTACTCACCAGATTGCCACCTGAATATTGTAGGTTGTTTGCTTTAAAAAAGGCTTACAAAGGGGGAGGTTACGGGCACTCCAGGACCCCCCTCGCTACGCTCTTGCCACATAAACCCATAGTTTTGTGTTAGTCTGTTCCTTTGAAGATTCTTTTTGTCGTTGGGTGATCTTAAACTTTATAGCATAACTTCACCATTTACAAGATCAACGTCAAAATTTTATAATGATAGGAGCGATAGCATAAACAACAACCTTACCAACACCACCCCACCAACAACAACATCATCATCAACAACAACAATAACAACAATAACAACAACAACAACAACAGCAGTTTTTCTGTACATCGATATTAAAGCACCCTAGACAAGTCAGTTAAGGACGACGCCTCCTATTGTTACTGCGCATACGTTCTGTACATCTCGGGATTATCCGAGATAATAGGGACCTTCAGATCAGACTACGAGTCCGAGATTGAGTACGAGTATGACTTTCAAATTTCAAAACGGCTGCGTTCTCAGAGGCCTTGCTCATCAGTGTTGTTAAACAGAATAGAATGAGGCTCTAGGAACGAGAGTTGGTGTCATACATGATAATCTAAGCTTGCGACTAGGAATTGAGAAGTCGTACTCGTACTCGATCTCGTATTCGTACTCCGATCTGAAGGTCGCTAATAGGGTTCCAGAACGTATGTGCGGTAACAATAGGAATTTTAAAGACTACCGCAATGCTAACGCAAACGTCATTGAAAAATGTTTATCGCAGGATTGTAGCTAACATATGAAGTTTCCAGCGCGTTCAACTTGTAAAATATGAACAAACCATCCAGGAACAAATTGGTATGATCAACGCTTAAGAAAAGAAAAAGAACGAAAGTTTCGCCGTGGTGTGCTCACGTCCTCCACAAAACTTGAATTTGGTCATTTCACGTTGTTGTTTGAAGAGTACGGTAACGAAATTTACCGAATTTCCTAACACACGTGCAAAGCCATTGTCCTTGCTAATTAAACCTATTGCTATCCTTGCTTAAACTCACTAATAGTAGACGCTGTCCTTAAGGAACCCTATTATCTCGGGTAATCCCGAGATGCGCAGGACGTATGCGCAGTAACAATAGGAGGCGCCGTCCTTAAGGAACCCTATTATCTCGAGTAATCCCGAGATGAACAGAACGTATGAGCAGTAACAATAGGAGGCACTGTCCTTAAGAAACCCTATTACCTCGGGTAATCCCGAGATGCGCAGGACGTATGCGCAGTAACAATAGGAGGCACCGTCCTTAAGGAACCCTATTATCTCGGGTAATCCCGAGATGCGCAGGTCGTATGCGCAGTAACAATAGTAGGCGCTGTCCTTAAGGAACCCTATTATCTCGAGTAATCCCGAGATGAACAGAACGTATGCGCAGTAACAATAGGAGGCACCGTCCGTAAGGAACCCTATTATCTCGGGTAATCCCGAGATGAACAGAACGTATGCGTAGTAACAATAGGAGGCGCTGTCCTTGAGGAACCCTATTATCTCGGGTAATCCCGAGATGCGCAAGACGTAAGCGCAGTAACAATAGGAGGCACCGTCCGTAAGGAACCCATTATCTCGGGAAATCCCGAGATGAACAGAACGTATGCGCAGTAACAATAGGAGGCACCGTCCTTAAGGAACCCTATTATCTCGAGTAATCCCGAGATGAATAGAACGTATGCGCAGTAACAATAGGAGGCACTGTCCTTAAGGAACCCATTATCTCGAGTAATCCCGAGATGAATAGAACGTATGCGCAGTAAGAATAGGAGGCACCGTCCTTAAGGAACCCTATCATCTCGAGTAATCCTGAGATGCGCCGGACGTATGCGCAGTAACAATAGGAGGCACCGTCCGTAAGGAACCCTATTATCTCGGGTAATCCCGAGATGAACAGAACGTATGCGCAGTAACAATAGGAGGCACCGTCCTTAAGGAACCCTATTATCTCGGGTAATCCCGAGATGAACAGAACGTATGCGCAGTAACAATAGGAGGCACCGTAATCCCGGAGGAGGAGGCACGGTTAAGGACGGTGCCTACTATTGTTACTGCGCATACGTTCTGCGCATCTCTGGATTGTCCGAGATAATAGGGTTCCTTTAGGACAGTGCTTCCTAAAATAAAGTAATTTTTGCGCGGTTTGTAAATGTGCGGTAAACGCAGGTCTTAGTTAGAACTACTGCGATCCAAAAATGCCTTACATTGTCACGTACTTGGAATCTTTTTAGTATATTTGTTGCCTTATTATCTCCGACAATTGAATCGCTACCCCAATCTTCTATTTGAATTCCAATAGCACTCGCTAACATCTGCTTTTCCTAATAGTCATAAAGCATGCAAATATTTGTTATTCGACACATTGAAACACTTTCCAAATATGGTCAAAGCGCGCTCAATATTCGTCGCGTGTACTCAACAGATATCCTGCGATATACGTAATTTCGTGCGTCATTTCTGTCTTTTTTGTAATTAACTCAGTAAACTGTGCTTTCTTACCGAATGTATCTAATAACAAAACAAGTATCCTCAATATTGCGGAATATCGCCTGATTTTAGCCAACTTGGTGTAGTACGGCATCGTCTGCTAAGTATCAGGCGATATTCCGAGCGATTTCGCAGGGTAGTTGTTAATTAACCTCTGTATTAGGAAGCACTTATACCAAGGATAAAAAGGACCATGGATTAAACCAACCACAACGAGCTATCTAGTTTCAACCCAGGGCACGAAAGTCCCATTATTAGCTCAATGCTGTCGGTTGCCGTAAGATCTCTCATGCCCACATTTCAGTTCTAGCTGAGGAGACGCATTTAGTCAAGAGAAACAGAGCCGAGTTAACTTGGAATCGTGGTCCAGTTGTTTTGCTTTTGAAACAGTGCGACACCAACTTTAAATTTTTTGCAATATTTTTTCTCTACAGGGTGAAGGTGTTGCATATCGTGGACGAGTTCTGATTGAACTTGGGACCAGGCTAGATACTCAGCCCACAAAACTGGTAGACGACGTGCTAAGTGATGATATCATACGCATCCAGGTATGTTTCCTTGTAGTTGCAGTTCATCCTTCAGTGATTACAAATAAGGTTCATTCCTGATATCGCAATTAGTCTTTCTGCTTAACACAGATGCCCATCTCTGCTTGATACCCTTGGTTTAGCAACCATTTGCAAAGACCAGCTACTGTATTAAATGTACACGTACTTCTTTCTTCCTTTCTATGCCATTGTTTTCAGGTTTTGAACAAACACGTCATTTCTCTTTTCCTACACCAAGCTCCTCAGTGGTTGATTAAGTAAAGAAGAATTGATTGATAATTTGGCAATAAGCTTAGGGGACCTTCTATTTCGTTTTTCTGCATATCACTGACATATTAACTTTTTATCTTAGCACTATCTGCGTCGGCGGAAATACAAGTTATTTGCTTGTTTCCTGGAAGCCACAATGGTCGCTTGCACTGATGGACCTGTTACGTTTGAAATAAGCATAGGTAATAAAACACCTTTATACAAAAGTTAGTCTAACATAAGGATTCGGGGTATCTTTTGCCGTATTTACGTTTATGCGCTGAACTGATCCATATGGTAAAAACAACCATTCTGGTTACTTCCCTGAGTGGTTTCGAATTTTGCTATATGGACGGCTTACGAATTGATTTACGGAATACGAATTGCGTTATTGAAGGTAACAAATAAACAGGAAGATTCTTTCAAACCCTGTTTATATGGCTTTGCTGAACTTTAAGTCCCCATAGCTCAAATTCGACGACCTGAGAGTGCTTCTTCGTTTATTTCACTAACAACAACAACAACAACAACAACAACTTTATTAGTCAAAAAAGAGATCACATACATTTTCACACGTGTCTACATTTAGCAAATGAAGCTAGTCGAGCCAGGCAGTGTGGGGACACTACATACATACATTTATGGAACATTAGTCGGGAGTGATATGAATATGAATGTGAATTAAATATAAATATGAAGAAGTGTTACAAACGTGTAGAGAACAGACTATGAGGTGACAGAGATCATTTAACATGTCAGCATAACTATCCTGCTTTTCAAGATTGAAGAATAAGAGACACTTCATTCTAGTTGCCATTCCGCTCATAAAATGGAGGTTACATTTTCCTTGTTTTCCTTTAGGTAACTATGGAAACCAGCTCGACGTGTCGGTCCCACCGTCGGCATCTTCCACTTCGCCAACAAACGCCATATTCGACGGTTGCTGTTATTACTTTCTGCCGTGGAATGATATAAAGCCCTGCTGCAATGTGGACAGCCACTGGGAGGACATTGCCTTCAGGCTCGAACCACTTAACATACTCTCACGAATCTGCGAACAGCTTGTGAGTGTTGTAAATTGGCCGAGCTAAATGACGCTCTTAATGGCCAGCGGTGCTAATCGCGGGCTGTTTCAGTCGCAGTTTCAAAGACAAAGCAAAGGGTTCAGTAAAGGACGTTGTCTCCTTTTGTTAGGGCGCATAAGCTCTACACATTACCAGCCTGGCCCAAGAAACTTGCGTTTGAGGGACGATGGCTCATTTAAGATCCCGGTTTTCCACCTGTACATAGACTAGAATATTTTGTTCCTATTCAAAACAGCCTCACTAACCTAGTTCGGGATGACAAAATCTTTAGAGTTTTGATCTCAAAAAACGAGATAAGTGAGGTTTTTTGAATACCAACAAAAGAATAATTTAAAGGCAGCCATTTTTGCATAGGGTCTATAAAGCGACCCAAAATACGTCTACACGGGGGGAAATATCTTTAAAGCTCGTACTTTTATCCTGTTTACTTAAACAAAATCCCATCTAGAATCATCCGTCCCTTTGATCACGAAATTTTAGAATAACTTAGAATGAAGAGTTAAAACTCAATTTTTTAATTCAGCTTTCAAATAGATTTTTATTCATATCTTATCTTTTAACTAGTTTAATGACTAGGCAATTGTTGCCTTTGATTGTGTATAGGTTTGTAGTTTTTAATAGTTTCTTATGTTTTTAGTTAGTTTTAACATAATTTTAGATCCAAATGGTCTCCTGAGCAGCAAGAAAATTGATGGTCGTAGAAACAATACAATTTTCTTTAATTTTCCAGACATGTTTCGACGGTGCATCCGTCATCATCAGTGTACAGTTTTGAAATCGCCGTTGAATTTATAACGCGCGTGAAATTACAAGGTTCGTTACATTGCGTTTACAATATTGCGTTCTAAGGGGCTCCGCACACGCGTGGTGTATAAATTCTCGTGTGCAAGCTGTAACGCTTGTTATGTCGGCGAAACAAGCCGACACTTCTCCACGCGAGTGCGCGAGCACTTACTATCGGATGGATCTTCGCACGTTCACAAACATCTGCTGAGTTCAGAGTCTTGTCGATCTTCCTGTTCAACGGATTCTTTCCAGATTCTGGACTATGCAGCTACTAAATATCAAGTGAGGCTTAAGGAATCCATGCATATCAAATGGGAGAAACCCACTCTCAATCAACAAGTGAAACACATAAACCTGACAATCTCTCTGTAAGTCGCTCTATGTCTATTGTTTAAACTATTTAGCACGCAATATTGTAAACGCAATGTAACGAACCTAGTAATTTCACGCGCGTTATAAATTCAACGGCGATTTTCAAAACTGTACACTGATGATGCACCGTCGAAACATGTCTGGAAAATTAAAGAAAGTTGTATTGTTTCTACGACTAACATAATTTTACTTTAACAATATTGTGAAGCGCAACTGAACATATCCATATAGAGGTCTGCGCTCTGTAAATGTATGTATGTATGTATGTATGTATGTATGTATGTATGTATGTATGTATGTATTATTATTATTATTATTATTATTATTATTATTAACGAAGTGCCATGTAGGGCGACGCAATTCGTGAATTGGCTGCAATCTTGGGCTAGATAGATTGAAGACTCAAGTTTTTCCTCTGCTCTCTTCACAGAATAATATCTCGGGCTGGCTTCAATTCCTCACGACATTAAAATGCATTTCCAATTTTTAGAATACTTTGAAAATGTTTCGGCTCGTGTTAACAAAAAAGACAAACGGTATCAAGTACGAAATGAACCGCACACTGCCAAGACGTTTTTAACATGGTGTCTTTAGTTTGGATACTAATGTTGCAAATCAAACGTCCTTTTTTCAGGAAAGCGACTTGGAGCACGTTCAGCTGGCCATTACCAAGAACGACTCACTGTCATTGATTGCTGTCCTTATAATAAAAATGCTGGATAAACTAATCGAGGATTGTAGGTAAGACCCCAAGTTACATGTCGAATAGAAAGGAGTACAGCTTGCTTCTTTGTAGTTATCTTTGACTCTTCATAAATAGCTATAAATGTGGCTTCCTCCCCCAGTCTATCACCTCCTCCCTCCATCTCTCTCAAATAATATTTGCACGATCCAAATGGAACTAATGCTGTCTATTCAATTCGTTTGTTGGGCTTTACACTTGCCTTATTCTGCTACCTCAATCGCCTTCTTTCCGTCTTCCTTTTCCCGATGCCATCCCTTTCCTCCCTTCCTCCCTCCCTCGCTTCCTTCCTTCCTTCCTCCCTCCCTCCCTTCCTTCCTTCCTTCCTCCCTCCCTCCCTCCCTTCCTTCCTTCCTTACTTCCTCCCTCCCTTCCTCCCTCCCTCCCTTCCTTCCTTCCCCCCTCCCTCCTGCCTTCCTTCCTCCCTCCCTCCCTTCCTTCCCCCCTCCCTCCCTTCTTCCTTCCTTCCTTCCTTCCTCCCTTCCTTCCTTCCTTCCTTCCTCCCTCCTTCCTTCCTCCATCCCTCCCTTCCTCCCTTCCTTCCTCCCTCCCTTCCTCTCCCCCTCGCTTGCTTCCTTCCCATTATTCTTTACAGCCTGCCTTATGTGCTTTCTCCCTCCTAACTGTACCTATTAAAACAATTCTTGAACTGTCTTAGTAAACCTCTGCCAGAACTGACCGCAAGAACGCCTGGAGTTAACGACCTTGACTTCAGAATAAGGGAGACAAGACAAAATGAGCTGGTAAGTTAAAAGACTGGGATGGAGTGGCCGCGCAAGTGATTGTGGGAATTTTTGGGGAAGGGAGTTGCGAAGAAACAATCGCATCGCATTCTCGATCCCAGTCTTTTCCAAAGTGAGCTACTGATGTAACAAACTCGTCTTCACATACTGGTTGTACATCCTCAGAAAGCGATTCTGGAAAATATACTGTTTCTTCCAAATGTCCGACCAATTCAACCCTTTGTCCTCTGTAAGTTTGCAGTCCTAGTTTGTAACTAAGACAAACGTTTAGTTTCCGGAACCGCCATGACAACTAAATAGAGTGGTCATGACGGAGATGATCCGGCTCTATTATTAGAGCCATTGAAAAGCTTCGAACGGTTCCTAACTTAGCGACTATAAGCTTTTTGTTTTAAAATAAGCCAGAGAGCAAAAAAGCACATTTTCAGCTCAGCATCGGGCTGAAATGTCTACCTGACAAAGAGATTGTTGTTGTTGTTTTTCATAGCAAGCTATCATTGGAGAGGCCGTAAAACTTCGTGAAAGTGCAACAGACGTGGAGGAAACGATTGGTGCTATTGACGACTTCTTGAAGAAGCTCCGATTGCTTTCAGTTGAGGTATGTTATTCAGGACAGTGGTTATTGAACTGTGTTGAATTGTGGGAGGCAGCATGGTGGTGTGGTTAGGGCGCTGGATGTGTAATCTGGAGGTCCCGTCTTCTAGTCCGGCTCCAATATCTTGCTGGAGTTTTTTAACCCACCATCTAAAGAAGCCAAGAAACAAATTGCCCATATCGCAGGTGTGTTAAAAGGGATGGGGCTGGAGGCAACATAGGGACATTTCCGATCGTTAGAGGAGGGAGTTTTTGGCGTGTGCTCGGGTAGTCTTCTCTTCACAGCTCTCTTCTACTTCCACGTTTGAAGTTATGGTTTGTCCTCTCTTTTTTCTTGTAGCCTCAGAACAGTATGCCTGATGTTGTGATATGGATGATGAGCGGAGAAAAGAGAATAGCGTATCACCGCATTCCAGCTTATGATCTTCTGTACTCGCCACACGCACATGCGCGCGGGAAGCACTGCGGTCAAGTGTTGGATTTATTTATGCTGGTAATTTGACTTGATGTTTTAGTCGTCATATTTAACGAAGATAAACCCTATCACAGCAACTGATCTTATCAACTTCCAGAACGTCAATCGGTAACCGATCGTTACTGTACTATGTTTAAACCTAGTAGCCTACTTATCCATTTGCTCATTAAGTAATAGATAAAGTTTGAGCAGAGATCTTTATGGCGATGTACAACGGCGAGCAGAAGATCAGCCATTGAAAATACCATAATGATCGGACTGGAATGTGTATAATTATGTTGTGAATGTCGGCAAATTTACTAATGCTGCACACACCTATTGTCGAATCAGTAAAGCCATTTCCCTGTAGGAGTAGGGTTATACATTCTTATTAGGAAGACATCATTATCAAAAGTCAATTTACTAATCCATAATTCATCTGATTTGGATCAAACTTAATTTGCTAACCGTCATCTGATTTCTATTGGGGTTTTCAGAGGTATACACATGTGACTTGAATACCATTTTTTTTTTATCAGAAACACGATGAATAATTAGTGAATTTTACCACAACATGCCACAGAGGTATTGCTAGGTTTATTACAAAATTCTACACAGCGTTTCAAACCTTCACTAGCTGTCAAAAGAAATAAGTTTCATGTTTTTTTCAAGTTGATTGTCGACCACAGCATGTAAAAGTAAAAATTGCAGCAACCGCTTTCAGTTCATATGTGATCTCGGCCCACCCATGCCATCGGCAGTGGTTGCACTGGTAGTTTTATTAACGGCGATTGGAACAAATTCTGATTTCATCATCGGTAATTAAGGATGGGCGCCAAAACGTCAGAATCCAGTGAATTGAAAGCTATCTTTGAAACCTCTAATTTCACTGGATCTTTATAGGCTGCACCTCTATTGTTTTAGGGCTAGGTTCCATTGTGTTCATTCTTTGTTTATTGTTTTTGAACCAATCTTGTGACGTCTTGCGAATGGTGCAGGTCACCCCCTCGATTGGGGTCGTGCGGCACTACAGTCTTTCACAAGTTGCAAGGCAACAGCTGTAAGTAATAGTTTTCTGTATGACATTTTATTCCCACAGTACCCTGGAAAGAAGCAGTTTAACCTTGACGATTATCCTGAGGTTCCTGCTCAGGTTCGCGCCATACTGTGGCTGGGACTAGAGAAGCATCAAGAGGCCTGGACCAACCGTCAGGATATTGAGGGCGACTTCTGCGTGTTTGCAGAAACGGTACGATCGTACACGACTGCTGAGCTTGAATCAAAGGGCTGTGAGCCACTGAACTCGAAACCATACTCGGGTATATGGTTTTGATTCCTTTGTTGGGAAACGTTACTGAAAGCTCCAAACGAGAACGTGACTTGCGTTACATTTTACGCAAATTCTCTTAAATACAAATCTTTCATGTTTATCCCAGACAAAATGATCAAAAGCAAGTTTTCCGTCTGTATCTTAATGTATCATTTGGCCGTTTTCTTGATCGTAATTTTGCTTGTACAGTTTTAGTTTACATGGTATGCGCAAAACTTTAACAGGAAGCGAACGAGTGAAATCATTAAAACAAGGTCACCTCCAGCCTCGCTTCCATTCATAGGCCAGGTCACTAAGCATGCAACTGTAAAATGGGCTTTTTCCCGAGTTAATCAATTGACGACGGCGACGTCGAGGACGACGATTTAATAGTAACAATAATATCCAAACGATAGGAGCTAAGACGTTATACAGGGATTTTGGTTCTTGGACTCGTTCTTGAATATGCACAGGGTTTGTTTAACAAAACTTGGGGAGCTTCTGCTTTGGATTTCCCCAAGGGCTATAGATGTTGAAGAAGCGATATCAATTCGGCTGCCCCTGGTTTTTGTGATTCACTTCTCGGCGTTTGCGTCTCCTGAAAAAAAACACGTTTCCACGTGTTTGGTGTATTGCATATGAACGCTAACAGGTGGATTGAAATTTACGAACGGTTCCTGTTTTGTGCTTAGTACGAGAATCAGATGAGTGTTCTAGGAAAGTGGACACACAAGGGACTGCCACGCCCGCACTGGTCGAATGCAAAAGGAAATGTGAGTTTTCAACAGTACGCCAGGCTGAGATTTTATTACAAGCTTCAGTTATTAACCTCTTGTAAATAGACCCACTCTTTAGCTAATAACCGTGAGCTGCACATTTACATGACATATCGTGGAATGACCTGCCAAAAACAGCAAGTTACTTAAGTTGATATTATCACGTCTCTACAACAAGAGTCACTATACCGTTAAAGATATTTTATTTTCCTGTTATATGTCTCTTTTCTCTATGTTTCACAGGGGAGTTTCCATAATTTGTTCGGTTGAACTTTATAATTATGTAGACCAAGTTTATTTAAATCTCGGAGGTAGAAGTTGCGGTTGTTTGCAAAGCACAGTTGCTGCCCCATTTTTTTTTCAATTTTGAGACTATTTTCTTTCCCTTTGTCTTATTTCCGTGAGATGCTTCATTTTTAACAATGCTTTTTGCTTCATTTTATTGATAGTTGAAGCTCCTGAAAGAGTCTTTCGTTCCACCTGACGGGTGGAGTTTTGATGGAAACTGGTTTATTAATCCAGAGCTCAGGTGCGTTTTTTTATTTAAACATATGATCTATGCAGAAATGTAAGTTGTTAAGCAAGCAAGTGAACTCATTTCAAAATGACTTCACTCCGGACAAGTTTCCAGGCACACAGGTATGGCAGATGCCGAATAGTAATTGTTTTAAATACCAGGATTAGCACTTGACATTTCTTGACCAGTTGCCAAAACGCAGTCTGATTCAAGCTGACAATTTTTTTTTCTAGAGGCGGGGTCTGAGGACCGAACGTTGCAATAGGCGATTTGCATGATGGCGTTTATTTTACTACAACTACCAGAATCCTTCAGTTTCTTTTTTTGTCTTGCTAATTCTGGCAATTGTTTTTAAACCCCACCGTGGTTTAAAAATTAGAATAATAAAGAAAAAACGACATGAATTGTGGTAGTTGTAGTAAAATGACGCCATCATGCAAATCGCCTATTGGCAAACCCTCCCTTGTACAATTCTGAAATTTCTTCAGTAATAGCCAGTTGAAACAGAAGATTCCAGAAAATCTTTTAACATAGACCTAAAAAGTATTATGTACTTATTGACTGAGTGGAGGGCCGGACGGAAAATATTTGGCTCGAGGTCATGGCGTACAAAAAGGCGACAAATTTGCACAGAAAATTGATCTAATATGTTGTTTGCATTTGCTTTCTGGTTGTAAAATAAACTTATGTGGTTAGACGCGACGAAATCCTCTAAAATTCTACCACGCGGGGCCGTACGTATCCCTAACAGGGCCGTACCGCTTTTTCCGGCCCTGCTCGCGCTCATGTGTACGGCCCTCATACGGGGATTTTCTCAATAGTTTCACAGTGGTTCGCGTTTGTAAACATGACGAGTCGCCAGCATCCTACCATCTCGGATTTTGCTTTGGCTGTCACTTCCCTATTGTGATAGTCTTTGGAGGAAACATCCTAGAGGCAAGATCTTGCCTCTTACATGAATATGACTCCACTTTTTCTATGAACCTTAACATTTTCTTGCCATGTTGTTTTTCACGGTCAGCTATAAAAGCTGAGCCCGCTGCAACAAAACGGTAACTGCTGACCACGAAACTCTCGATCAACCCCTCGCGCTGGTCCAGACGAGGTAAAACTCTCGCCAACTCTCATGGAAAATTTGAGCAAGTTCAAATTCGACGAGAGTTCTCGAGAGTCGACGAGAGTAGCCTAGAGGGCATGAGAATTCCTGGCCAAACGAGAGCGAGAGTTACAACTCTCGTCAACTCTCATCGACTCTCGCTCTCGGTTGGCCGCGGCTTAACGACACAGAAACCCTTGATGTAGGAGACTATACGATCACTGGATATTCTCATCTGCTGGGGGATCTGCAGCCATTATGTACCCACCAGCGAAAATATGCGGCAACAATTTCGCAGATTGCAACTCTGTTTCTCTGTTCTGTAACAGTTTAACGTACGAGAAGGACACAGGTTGTAAGAGTTTCCTGGAAGACTTGTTTGAAAATGAAGACCGTCTGCCAGGACAGAATTGGAAACCAGCTGCTGTCCAGTGGACAGACATAGTGAGTACTCGTGCGCTTTCATGGCTTTCTTGTTGCCATTTCTATCGTTGTTTGTTAAGCTCCTATTTTTGTTGATATTTTCTTAATATCTGAAATCGGAGTGAAGATGCTTTGTGTTAGTGCGGGGTACATAGGTAATCACTGGAGACTTCCGAAATCGACCCCGAGCCCACGAAAGCCTTTAAGGATGTAGTATTTTTCTCTTGTTGCAGCATTCAAATGGTGTCACAAGCAAGGATGACTTGGTGGCCCCTGAGGGCTGGGCATGGACCTCAGAATGGGCTGTCGACACAAACAGAGCAGTGGATGAAGATGGTAAAAGTATTTTATCTACATAATATTGAACTGGAAGGCGCAATATAAAAGGGTCTGAACTGCTGCCAGTTTTGACTGTACCTGATTACCATTCTGTTTTTGCACGTGGAACTTTGATCAAAGAGGCAAAAGTTAAACGTTTTGCTTTTTCATACATTCTAGCTTCTTTAAACCCAAACTATTACAATTTCAAAAAAAAAATCTAGAGTTAGAATTAAACTACTGTAGATCTTTGGGTTACACGAAGACGATTTCCCTTGTGCCAGCGTAAACATGTGTAAGTTGTAATTTTAAATGAAATGCACGTTGTGATATTTCTGTTGCAAATTTTGTTTTCTTGCACTCCCAGTTTCTTGCAAGCTAAAATATTTTTGGAAATAGGTCCATTGATTTCAGGAACCTTTCCTGCTATTTAGCAATTGTGGTTTAAATGTGGCCATTAATTAACATTTCGTTTGCAAAATTTAGACCTTTCCCTGAACTACCGTGTCATCATGTTCGCAGCCCTTACCAAAGCAGCCCCCCAAACCCGCCACTTTTAAGTGAAGAATTGTATGGGTTTAAAATGTTTTATGCTTTTAGGTTAAAAGAGCCCGGTCACGATATTTTGGGTCATTATTACAAGACATAAAAAAATGCATTTAAATAATGGAAAACGGTGAAATAACAATTTGTCGGGGAAGATAAGCACCAAAGAGACAGGAATAAATGCAAATATACGAGGATGGTGATGGACGGAGAAGATTAAAACGGATTACAAATGACCGTTGAGGCTAAAATCCAAAGACTGTGACGTAGCTCCATTAAACGTCACTGAGATAGCAGTTGTGTGATGCTTGTGATGTTTGCTTGGTAGTCTACACGTGTATCCTTGCAAATCTTTGCGCTGTGTAGATTGCAGAAAACGAAAATAGGTGTAAATTTCGATAATCTTTATTGAATGAACCTTTGTTTGGTGTTAGGGTGGGAGTACACAGTAGACACAACCGTGGCTAGTTATGTGGCGGTGGAGAAAACCTACCATTTGTCGAGACGGAGAAGATGGGTGCGCAGCAGAATCCTCGTGAAAAGCTCGGACAAAGACGACAAGGTACACTTGTGATATAAAGTTGCTTGTGCTCTCATAAATTCTCTGCAGATCAACCATTGCATGGCTTGAGAACATTTCTGATGCGTTTCCCCAAAGAACCCCAGGGATTTGTCTTATTACACACTCCTGCACAATGCATTTCGATTCGATTGTGGAAGGGTTTATTAACTTTACACCTCCTGCTTGGGGTATATTTTCTTCATTTTCGCATTGAGGCTACTCCTAACTCTAATCTCTGTTTGATATGTCATCCCGTTTGTTTAGAGCCATGAGGATAATGTGGACAAAGAAGGCTGGGAATATGCGGCGGTATTTTCATCGAAATTTCACAGTAAAAGCCGAACAAGAGATCTGGTTCGGCGCCGCAGATGGCATCGTAAAATGGTACAAATGGACCCCACGGCTCCTGCGGTGTTTCAAATTAGCGAAGAGGTACCATATCATACCATACCCTACCATACCATACCATATCATACCATACCATACCATACCATACCATACCTTACACAATGCAATGCAATACAATGCAAAATTATCCTCTCCCTATCGGGGCTTTTCAGGGATAATTTACAACACTGGCCGGGGGTCTTAACCAGACTGCTTGTGCAGTTTACAGTTAATGAAGTAGCCAGTGAGTGTCCCCGTAATGTGAATATGGAATTAGGACAGACACTGGGGGTGGTCCAGCAAAAGTTTTGTTACGTCCCTAGTGGTTGTTTTACGTGGGTTTCACACAGGGTTTCACACAGGAAAACAACGCTGATTAAGTCACATTTTGATCCATCTAGAACGCTGGCAGAGGGGTCGCGCTTAACGCAGGTTTCCTTAACATGAAGCTATTACGTGTGGTAATACTACAATCTCTAGATAGGCTGTTAGTCCATGTCGTGGTTACGTCCAAAACCTTGTAAGGTTTCCCTAGCATTTAGTTTATGCTTGAAGACAAACGTAATTAATAAAATACAGTTGCATGTTTCTGTAGGCTTTCTGTTAAGGGAAAACTTCCGTTATGCAAAGGGGGCGCGCTTCATGACGTGGCTATGCTACTCAGGACTTAGGGCTTCATTACATGGCGAATTTCAGCCCGGGCTGAAATTTCAGCCCAGTTAACCGGGCTGAGATTTCAGCTCCGCTTCTAGAACAAATATTTTTAAGAAGACGTTTGCGATAAATGACAATCATGTTGTAATTCCGTCATCCGCTAAAATCCTTGTTAAATATTAGCGGAATCGAGTCTCAGTTTTCAGAGATTTGAATCTTTAAACGGAAACACCTTCCCTTTAAATTCGGTTTATAAATTTATTCATTGGCAAGTGAGCTGGCTAATAAAAAATAACATAGGTTATCTTTGCTGTCAACAGGGCAAGCAAGGTATCATGATGGTACCAAGGATGTATATCACCTTTGAAAGTATGTAACACAATTAATAACTTATTTGATAACCGGTATTCTTTTAAAAAAAACCAACATGTTATTGAGAATCTTGTCATAAAAGAAATGAATTTTTAAGCTGGCAAATTAATGGCTTAATCCCTAATGAATTGTTACACTTTTGAACACCATAACGGGGAGCTCCAAGTCGCCTTCATGTTTCTGTTTAGTTAAACATTTAGCGTAATTAACAAAATGTAAGGCTGTAAACATACGTTTTTGAAATAAACGGTGCTATGAAGCGAGTAAATAAGGTGTAAGAAATCTGAGTTTTGACGTTTGAAAAGACATACAAGTTGATACAGTGGCAGGGCTGAAGAATATCGTTCGTTATATCGAGGAAGTCGTTATATAGAGGTTCGTTAAATCGAGGTTCCACTGTAATAAGGCTAGGGTGCCGTCATGATCTGACATAAGCTTCGACAAAGCAGTACGGCTCCACCGTCAGATACTCTCTTGTAACTTTCGACCAACAACTGATGGTTGCAATTGATCTATTTGTGCGCTACAGAGATGCTTGGTTCGGTATCAATTTTCATTTCATTTTCATTTTTATTTGCCTTTTTTCTAATACATTAACAATTTACGAGAAGTACAATATGTGGCAAGGTGACCTCTAGAAACCACCAGGCTTTTAGTTGAGGCTACCTTGTGCATACTGACAATATGTTTACATAGATGGTGCTCAAGTGTGCGGCCTAGCCAATTCAGCAATTATTTTACTAAAAACTGTAGCAGTTTCTTCTTAAAGTTAGGAAAACTTGATAGAGAAGTGACATTTATTGGTAGCAGAGATTTTACACTGTAAATGCACAATAGGCCCCCTTCCTTCTCCGCTCACAAGGTACATTCTATTATACATTGTAGAACCCCACAAGTACCAGCTGAGAATTTATCTCTTCCAAGGTCGTGACTTGTTGCCTGCAGATCCTGATGGTCTATCGGGTGAGTCGAGTTGCGTTGCTCCATCCCCTCAAAAACATTTTCATATTAAAACAAGTATTGAAATTAAGTAATGTGGCATGTTGTGTCGGGTCACGTTTTCACTATCAAACTGTTTGACCAAGGTAAATATACGTTGATCGAACTGTTTGAAGGTGTAACTGCTTTCCCAACCTTAGTCAAACACACTTTCAATGGCTTTGACGAGAATGATTTCCTTTTCTCTTTGATCAAAGATTCCCTACCACCAAAGTTCCGCCTGTAGCGTGTGGGAAAGTGAAGTCTCGTATCAAGGCATGTGTCAGTAAATGAGGCTTGATCTTTACGTTTTATCGAAGTCGGACTTTTTAATGTCCATCGACTGATGTTGAAGTCAGAAGACCGTTGTTGCAGTCAGAAGACCTTATTGTTTAAATGGATACATAACTGTTTTCTATATGACCACTGTTTTCTTTAAATTAGAGTACACGTTGGAGGAAATTTGTGTCGAGTTTACGTGCCTTGTTTTCATTCCAGACCCATACGTGCGTATTTCATTCTGTAATCAGAGTCAGATATCGGAGACCATCCACCGCACCTTGTGTCCGACCTGGGACCAGACGCTCATCTTTGAAAATGTTTACATTTACGGAAGTCCTGAAATCACGGAAAAATCGCCACCACACGTTGTTATGGAGCTGTATGATAAAGATCCTGTGGTGAGATGTGAGATGTGACATAGTGAGTTAGATGTGACAGATCAGACACTAGATGAAGTTCTTTTTGAAAATGGCATGTTGATCATCACCAAACGTGAGATTGAAGTCTCTTTCATTCCAAACGATCCGTTTGAAAGGTTCGAAAATTTAGGTGCTCTAAAGACATTTAATAATAAGAGTAAACTCGTCCCTTTCGTGAGCTTTCTTCCCAAACCAAACTAACAGCATCGACTTACGTTGAAGAAACTGCGTTGGACGTTTCGGATTGTTAGGCAATCCTAGCAACATATCATATGCCCAAGCTTCGCAAACTGATACACCGAGAATTTCCGTTCCACTCTACTCCCAGTCATATCAGGAATTCGGGAACTTTTTGGCCAAATGGAAAGTACCATTGAAAATGCCTGTGATTTGACATTTGGTGCTTTTGATTTTATTTTTATTTTATATTGCTACGTGGTGAAAGAGTACACCCCGTTCGGCTTTTCGATGAAATCCGAACTTTATGCACGGACCTCGTCTGAGCCGTCATACTGTCTTCATTGTCACATGATTCATATATGATTTATTTCATATACATCATTCACTGTCTCAATTGTCTTTGTGAGGACGCTTTAGTAGTATAGTAGGGACCGAATTAGCGGAATTTTTGCTGAGGGTTCTTAATAGCTTGCGGAAGAATACATTAACATCGATGACCTATGAATAGGTATATCATTAAGATAGGGTGATAGAGTGTTATCATGTTCTATTTTAGGTTTACCCACAGGTTATCAACCGGCTTGACAGGTAGCCCATTGTCTGTATCTCATGAAAAAATTCGGAGGATTCTTATTAACACGAGGAGGAACACATTAACGAGCTTATGTCATAGGCTATTGTCTTGAGTAATATGCGGAAGATTCTGATTAGCATGCTGAGGAATACATTAATCATAATAGATTCATGTCAAGTTCTATGTTTGGCATATTTTCTTGCGTAAAGTATGGCTCGGCTCGGCTAAATTACAATTTTTTTAAAACCAGTGGAGCGACGTAATATTAATATTTTAATTTGCCGTTAACAAAGGGATAATGTAATCGCAAATATGACAAATCTTGCTCATTTCTACTTTCCCTCCTCCTCATTTCTATTTTTTCCCACCTCCACGACAATTCTATTGTTTTCCACCACTACCACCACCATCACCTCACCACAATTCTGGGCTACCTGTCAAACCGGTTGACAATCTGTTGGTAAACCTAAAATAGAACATGATACCACCCTATCACCCTATCTTCATGAGATGCCTATTCATGACGTCATCGATGTTAATGTATTGCCTCCTCACGCTAATGAGATTCCTCCGCAAAAAGTCGGCTAACTCGGTCCCCACTATACTACTCACGTTTCCCTTTTTATGTAGCCGACAGTTTAGTGGGGCTCTTGTTTTCGAGAGTACACCTTTCTGATATTTCAGGGCAGAGATGAGTTTATGGGCCGCTGTGTGGAAGCTCCTGTCGTAAAGCTCAAGGGGCAGGGTCCGCCTGCCCCGAGACTTCTGTGGGAACCAGTCAGGAAAGGAGTAGAAGATGCTGGCGAGATCCTGGTTGCCTTTGAACTCTTCCTGGTAAGACAAGCCTTTCGTAAAAATGCTGAGTGAATTTCTAGTTGCAAACAAAAGAAAAAGAATCAAATCTCAATTTTGGTGATATCGAAAAATTGACACCAAAGAAAAAGTATTGATTCACTCATGGTCATTTTTTCTGGTAAAGTGGTTAAGTGCACTTAACAGTATGACGCGTGAAGGAATTAACTTTCGATGGAATTAACTGGAGTGGGCGGTCTGTAGAAAATCTCCCTCCTACAACATAATCAAAAGTGTCAAATCAAAAAGGGGAAGTACGGTGTACGTCTAGAAACATCTCATTTGAACGGTTGTACTTTAGGATTTAATGCGAATACTGGTCGGTTACAACTACCTTGTACACGAAAATGTCCTTCTTCACAGCTTTCATTCGAATAATTCGTGAATGGACCCTTACGCTAGAACTTTCGTTTAAAGATTGACCAAAATTTTCACAGAAAAGAAAAACGTAGGTGTCCAAAAGTTATGAACTATTGTTGTTTCGTTTCGCAGGACGAGGGAAACGATTTGCCGTACTACCCTACTGCTAAAGAAAACAGACCAAATTTGTATATTGTCCCAAGTGGAATTAGACCGGCAGTGCAACGCACAGCTATTGAGGTATGTAACTAGTTTGAAAAACAATGCTAGATTCCAACTTATTGAGACTGTCGATGAAATATAAAATAAGTACAGCCAGCGTTGCTAAGGAAGAAATAACTTAAGTCATAGTTTCTCGAATTTATGATCTGCGCTTGATTTTAACGAACTGTAGGTCCTCGATATAGCAGTAGTTCATCATTGCATGTGGTTGATTACCATTTTGGGGGCTTTTCATGTTGAAGTGTGGCAAAAACAAGCCTTCCTCGTCTATCGACACGATGCAATCATTTCTACATGTTGCGCATCTAATGCACTACACTGGGTAAAACGGTGGTATCACTGTTTGTACAGACCATAACACAATTGTGAGATCCCGCGGGAATATTTACAAGAGATCCCGTTATGAAGGTGTCTTCGTACATTATATATAGTACTCTTCGACGTTCTTTCGCAAACTAACCTTATTGGCTTATGCTATCACATAGGTACTATGCTGGGGCGTCCGGAATATGAAGAAGTTTCAGCTGGCCAATGTTTCCTCGCCAAGCATCGAGTTTGAATGCGGAGGTCACGTGATACAGTCATCGGTTATCAAGAACACTCAGAGGAATCCAAACTTTGATCAACCAATCTTCTTCTTTGACACGGTACGATGACCGATGCTTCTTCAGTGGTGAAACTCCTTTTTGAACGTTTTAAAATATGTTGTATACTTCTTGGCGACACGTGTAGCTGGGGGTGAATTAGTATGCTTGCGACTCCAAATTCCCTAGTATAGTATAGTATAGTTTGCCCGCGTTCTTTAGCTATCACTTTCCAGTCTTCTAAAATAATTCTATTTTGTCTCACCCGACTATTGAGACAAAACAATAACTACATTTTGAAACATGTGATTTATTCAACGCTCAGTCACACGGAAACTCGGAAAAAAGAATCCCGAGTTCTCCCAACAGGAGTGGAACCTGTGAACCTTGTTCAGATGGTCTACCACTGAGCTACTGGAGACCGGTGGGAGCTTAGGCCATTAAACTAGGTTCATATATGATAAACGTCCTGCATTGTGCTAGAATCAGAATGTCGATTGTGAAGACAGTGAGATGGTAAGTTTCTAGCGTAGTAAATGAACGAAAGATGTAATTTAATACTGTCACACGAAACTCGGAAAAACGAAGTCCGAGTTCTTTTTCTTGTTGAAAACAAAGTAACGCTATTTGTGGTACTGGGTAAAAATTTCATTCACCGATGCTCTCTTTGTGTTCTAAGTATCTTCCCAAAGTGGAGCTGTACACTCCTCCAATGAACATCAAAGTGCGAGATAACCGTTCGTTTGGCCGCCGCCCTGTTGTTGGTGTTCACTGCATCAAATCACTGCAGCCTTACAGGTGTTTGCCACTTGATCAGGTGGATTACGGCGAAGATGCAGGTTTGAAGATTTTACTTGAATTTTTACTGTTATTATCAGAGTAATGAGATATATGTAAGTTTATAGCATTCTTAGCTTCTACCATAATTGTAAAATTGTTTATTTGTAAACTTCAGGGCCCGGTTGTTCGAAAGCCGATTAACCCTAATCCAAGATTAAAATTAACCAAGGAGTTTATTTCTCTATCCACAAACGTTGTTCAGTGTTGATATTCTGCAAAATTTTAGATTAGATGACGTCAATCCTGAAAAGCGAATAGCAGCACAAGAAACTTTCATCCAAACGTTAAAAACTGCAACCAAAGTTTACGCTAATCCTGGATTAAGTTAATCGGCTTTCGAACAACCGGGCCTGGATTGTAACTATTGTGAAGCGCTATTGAGCTATGGGCAAATAGCGCTATATAAATAAAGCATTGTCATTATCATTATCATTGTATGAGGATATCGTGCAATAACTTCTTCAATGTGGGCTCGACCTTCCTACTGAATATTTCACGATCAACTGTTCTGCCGGAATTACTAAGATCATAAAGCAAAAATTGAACTAGGATTGTTTCCCTAACCACGAAAATTGAGGTCATAAGCCCAATGCATGACCGTGTCACGTGATCTTTGTGGTAAAAACAAACAAACAAACAAAAAATGCAGATGCCAGAAATGGAAGCAGCGCGATGAAATTAGTAAGACCGCCAAATTGACGTTTGGGTGAGAGATTTTAGAGCGACATGCTGAGGGTTTGAAAAATTAAAAAAAAATGTATGCTGGATGGCAAAGCTTGCCATCCTTGCCACCCAGCAGCTTTTTTTTTCATACAAGTCTCGGTAAAATTGTTTAAGCAATAAAATCAAAATAAACGTCAATGGCTTCAAAATTGACAGTCTTACTCATTCCATCACGTTCTTTCCATTTCTGGAGAGATTGACAAGGTCACGTGACACGAACATGCAAAGGACCTATTGTGGAGATATAGGCCCGCATATACCCGCACAAACGCTCTCTACAATGTTGGTCAATAATATCCGGTATTGGTGGGCCCAACATGTTGGGTTCGTTAGAACAACGTGTTGAGTGTTGTTGCAAATTATTGGCAGTAGAAAAAGCAACATCCATTATTGCTAGCAACACCCAATATGGTGTTCAAATGCGTCCAACATTGGAAACATTTTCACGGACCCTGAGCGATGATCTCTTTTAATCGTTGCAGCTGCAGAGTGTTAGAGCGGTTTTAACTGAGCATCGAAAGTGAATTGCGTTTGCTTAGATTATGCATTGCTTCGCTCTGTGATTGGCCAGCAAAACTCGTTCCATTTTCTCAACCAATGAGAAGCAAAACAAAAACCAATAATAATAAAAATAATATTAATAATGATGATGATGATGATGATGATGATGATGATGATGATAATTATAATCACTTTATGTAAGTCTCAAATGTATTTAGCTGGGCACAGATGCTCCACTAATTGGGTGACTAAATCAAATCAACTCTAAATAAATCAAATGAAATCAAATCTCACGTTGCTCGCGCGCATTTTCCCGCTCTTTGCGATGGTGGCGTGAAATTGCTTTGAATTCTGATTGGCTCATTGCGCCGTGTGCCTTTGTTGTGATTGGTTGTAATAATTGCTTTGGTTTTGGCTTTACGATACTCGATTGAAAACTACGCTACAAACAAATTCACTAATAAATTCGATTCCGTGGCTTCAACATAATGTTATCTTCCCTTACTGAAAAAGGTGATCGGTTTTCTCCTCAGCTGATGCATTCACGGAAGACGATTCTGGATCATATTTGATCGACATTGCCGACGAGAAGGATAAAACGGTGGGAAGAAGTCGTTGTTTTCAATAATTTTCTAGCTTGTAGTTGCTCATTCATTGCAGGAACTTTGAACCCATCAGCTTTCGTTTTATTGTCACTCAGGAAAGTGTATTGTGGATGCGAACAAATTGACATCGTTGCAGACGTTTATATTTTAATTTGCTTTTTCCGAGATGCGTTGAACCTCTTTATGAATGCGAGGCGTTGTGATCATTCTTTCTTGCTGGGACCCTTTGCACACCGTCACCAACACAGCAAAAAAAAAAAAAAAAAAAAAACCGCTAGAAATTATGGCCCAACGCAGTTAATTTTGGTTCTTGTTGGTCCTTTTTGTCGACAGGAGTTGATGGAGGAAGATATAGACTGGTGGTCAAAATTCTACGCCTCTATGGAGGACTATGATAAATGTGGTGACTACATTGAACGAGGCTATGACAAAATTGTAGTAAGACCACATGAATGTTTTGTTCTTGTATGTGTGTATGGGAGTACAAATGTGTCCGATATATATTATTTCAGAAAGAAAAGAGTCTTAGTTGTTTTTTTCTGTGGTGGAATACCATTCTTCAATGTTTCCTCGTTAAGCGATGGCTTTGCCACATTACTATATATGGTAACAGAAGCATATAACCTTTAGTTATAGCGGAGCTCCGGCGGCCCGAAGGGCCGCCAAGCGCAGCACCATACCTATAGAAACCCGTCAACTGCTTTTCTCATGGTAAAAGTGGCTAGCGGTATTGCTCGTGGGCGCGCACGACGGCGACGACGACAACGACGACGGTGGTGTTGCCCAATAACTAATAATATCCTAATAATAATCCTAATAATCCAACATGGCGGCCATACTCCACCTGGCCCAGCAGCTGACCACTTGACCAGCTAGTTTACAGCGTACACCCAGCGTACATCTTTGATACTGGACATCAATCTTATAGCCAATTGACACCTGTCAAAACAAGGTATCCGCTGACCAGTGTCACGTGACCATATCGCGGGCTCAAGTTAAGACCTCATCGAGGTCAGCTGTTTTTTTTGAAGTTGACCGCTGACCAGGTACTTGCTTTCGATTTGACCGCAGGCTCAAGCGAGGTGTGGGACACCCAAACCAAATCGAGGCTTAATTTTTCGCGCGCTTTCTGCGGCTCGTAATTTCACATTCACTTTGGTTTCTTCATTTTGAGCAAAACAACTTCATCTTCGATCGATTCGCGTAAAAAACATAAAAATCAAGAACTTGTCAAAAGATACTCCGGAAGGTGAATTTTCAAGTGATGAAAGGAAGAGCGAAAGATTTTTCGTAAGAAAAGCTTCAAACTTGGATCGATTGTGCTGTTGAAAACAGTATAATTCAACGCTTCAAGGGCTTTCACTTTACCGCGGCGTCTTGCATCGTACTAAGAAAGGTCACTTAACAGTTCACCTGTGTTAATGGGAGGAACGAGTAACTCAAACTCTGTGGAAAAAGCTCTTTCTTTGGACAAACCGTTTGCTATTTTTGCGGATGCTTGTTTTTACTTTACTGAAGCTTACCTATTTTCAAGTGGTAGAAACCCCTACAACACAGCGCAGGACAGTGAGGTAAATTAAATAAATAGAAGCTTAACATTTGGTTTAATCGTTGTTACTTTTGTTCAGGAATGAAACTTATATTTTTCTCTCGAATGGATATAAATAACAATCATCTGTACTCGTTTTGGACGCAAAGAAGTAGTTGAATTGTTTGTTTTTTATTTGTTACGTTGTTTTCTTTGCAAGCGAACGAGTGTTTTTACTCGGCTTCACTGAAAAAAAAAAAAAAAAAGCAGAAAAAAGACCTTGGTACCTCAACAGCGTTAAGAAACTTTTGCCCTTTTTAATAACACGTAATCACAATGAGTCCTCGTAAAATTAAGCATTAAAGACGGAAACTCAAGCTCGAGTTAAAAAAAAAGTCGATCAAATGCATGTGCATGAGCACGTCTCAAAATCTGACATAAAGTTGTCAAAATGCTGTCAAAAATGTCAAAGACCAGCGCGCTTCACTCGTCATAAAACGTTTTAGAGATCTTCGTCGAAAGCGGCCTGTAAACTATTGTTTAGCTCTGTCGCGTTCCGAGTGATTGCTGCCTCAGTGATTCCTGTTGACTGCTCTAAACGATCAGGTGTGGACCTCTTTTTTGTCTTTTCTACGGACATTTATGTCAAAATTGCTAAGCAATTTTTGTTACTTGTCTAATTTCTCCACCTTCTCCAAGAATCTTCGAAGAAATATTATTCGTATTGTGCTTTGTTTTCTTGTAATACTTATGTTTGTTGTTCTGTTGTTTCTGAACCACGGTCAATTCCTGTTGACTGCTCTTAATGATCAGTTTTTCCCTTTATTGTCTTTTCTAGGGGGTTTTTTGTCAAAATAAATACCGATTTTTCTAGATTAATCAGTACAAGCTATTTTTATTACTTGCTAGTCTTGTTTAATTTCTCCACCTTCTCCTTCGAGCAAAACACTCGCATCGTACTTTGTTCGCTTGTAGTATTTTTTTTATCCGCTTTGAATTCCGTTACGCTTTCATCTGAAACTAATTAGGACTCACGAATGTCTGTCTTTGTTTTGCAAACGTTTGCTATCGAAAACTCTTCGTTTTCCCTGCTGCTGCTCAATTGTTTTGGACACAAATTAAACTGGCCCAAACAAAGCCATGCGAAAGTTGCTCGGTGAGAGTGTGCAGCTCCGATTCTAGGCTTGGCCTGGCTAAATATATATATGGCCTTCAGCTTTTCTTTTTATAATCACTACATACCAGACTGGAATGGTGTTCCATCGAACATCATGCATGCACCTTCTTTAAGCAGTTTTAAGTCCTATCTATTACATTATTTGTGTCAATTTTAAATCAGATGTAGCTTGTGAGTGACAAGTATGTAATTTAATTAGGTTAGCTTTGGATTGTATTTCAATTTTTGTGTCAATCTCAAAGCCGGGGTGACTTGTAAGAGACAAGTATTCGATTTAATTTGATTAGGTTAGCTTTGGGCCACGTTTAAATTTCTCCTCTTAGTTTTTAGAATGTGTAATACAGTAATAGCCCACGTATAAGAACCTGAATTTTCCAATTTAGCCTAAATAGGTTCTTATATAAATGGTACCTACCAAGGTTCTTAAAATAGGTTCTTATATTTTCATATGAATTTTATCTGAATAAACTATATATATGATAAATATCATCTCATAATACAGTATAAATCATTTATTTGTACCATAGAGAAATGCCTATAGGCAGTTCAGTGCAGGTACAGCATATATCCTTAACAAAACATAACAAAGACGACCTTTACACTTTTACAGCAACCCCACTGATAAGAACCTAACTTAAAATTTTAGCCTTAATAATAGGTTCTTATGTGGAGGGGGCTTAAAATGAAAATTTTAGCCTAACAGGTTCTTAACCCTTTCACCACCAAAGGCCTCCCCTTTGACGAGTAAAATCGTCTGGCGTTAGACAGAGTAAAATCTATGAAGTCCCCTTGGTGGTGAAAGGGTTAAAACCCAGGTTCTTATACGTGGGCTATTACTGTATTAGATAATATTCTTTGTATGGGAATTTACTTTCTCCCAATTATTCTCCAGTCATGCACTTTTTTTTGTATCAACTTAGATGTATTCGCATGACAAAGTATTATTAAACTTAAAACTTAAAGTAAGCTCTTTCTCATCAATGTACACATCCTTTGGACTTCCTTCTCCTGCATGCAGTCTTTCAATTAATTTTATTCATAGCTGGTCACACCAATCTTGTGGTATGTTTGGATGAAATTTGGCACTAATGTTTAATGGGATTTTTGATGTTTGATGAAGTGTGTTGTGCAATTTCAAATGTACATGGAGAAATGTGAGACTAGTCCTTACCTTTCTTGCAAAATAGAAAATCAAGTTAAGATGGCTAACACGGATTTCCAGCACTTTTGCTTTGGTGAATCATTACCTCATACTACATTGTTAATTACCTTGATAGTGATATCAGCCAAATGCCCAATATTTTATTTTATAATAAAGTTATGATATAACGCGCGCTCTGATTGGTTAAAACAGCGTACTTTATCAGAGTACAGATGCACGGCCGGCTACGGTCTCACGCAAATCGAGTCGACCCAAATGAAAATTGGCCGACCAATTTCTGAATTTTTCCTTCGGTTTTTATTTTGAGTGAGGTGTCTTATACGACCCAGAAATCGAGTATGAAAACGAGCTCTTAGCCTCAATGGATTTGGAAGATGCTTCTGCGAGTAACACCACAAATAACAGCGTGATATTAATATCACGGGTGTTTTCAGAATTAGAAGTTGCTGAAATTGTGCGAGTCGCACAGCGACAAGGGCAATTTCAGCAACCTCTGGAAACACAAGTGATATTAACCCTTAATTTCACGAGGACTCATTCCAATTACGTGTCAAAAACAGAAGGTTAAAATTTTCTCAACAATGCCGAGGCACGTCGCAAAACAGTCAGCCAAGCGAAGTAAAAACACTTTCCTTCCCAAGCCAAACAAACAAACAAACAACTCAACTACTTTTTTAATTTGCGTCCAAAACGAGTGTTGATGATTATTATTTACATCCAGTCGAGAGATAAATATGAGTTTCAGTCCTGAACAAAAGTAACAAAGATCAAACCAAATGTTCAAAGCTTCAATTTATTTACCTGCGCTGTAGACTGAGGTTTCCACCACTTGAAAATACACATCCACTTAAAAACAGGCCTCCGTAAACAACAAACCGTTTGTCCCAACGGTTTCTACCGAGTTTGAGCTACTCGTTCCTCTCATTAATGGTAAACTGTTCTGTGAACCTTTTTTGGTGAGCTGCAAGATGCCGTGGTAAAGTAAAAGCCCTTGAGGCGTTGAATCATTTTCTTTTTCAACCACACAATTCAGCTACGCCGGGCTCCATCGAAGTCAATCCAAGTTTTAAGCTTTTCACGTGAAACCTCTTTTGCTATTCCGTTTATCACTCGGAAATTCATCTTCCTGAGTATCTTTTAAATCTAGCTCTTGATCTTTACAGCTTTTTTTAGCGAATTTCAGCTGGATTTTACTGAACAATTTGCTTTTCGATCCCGATTTTAGGCCAAAAACTACTCGCGACTACTCGCACTTTGATGGTTTCTGAACTTTGATGATTTGACATTTTGACAGGTTTGGTCTGTTTCAACCAATAAAATGTTTTCAACCATTCTAACAAGGATTGTGATTGGTCTGTTTTAGCGTACCTTATCAGAGTACAGATGTACGGAGGATGTACGGCTGACGCCACTCGTACGATTTGGAAAATAAAGTTTTCCGAAAATTTTAGCCGAATGCGTGAGGAAATTAAGAAATTCTTTATTATAAAACAAATAAAGAAGCCTCGCCTGTGATCTGTTCTGTTGTAAAGCACTTAGGAAGCGGATAGAGCACTCAAGAAGTAGGGAAAACACTCGACTACGTCTCGTGTTTCCCCTACACTTCTTTCGTGCTCTATCCGCTTCCTGCGTGCTTTACAACAGAACAGATCACAGGCGAGGCTTCTTTATTTGTTAAATCAAGTTGCTTAGTCTTGCACTTGGCTGGCCAGAAGAGCAGCTGGATTTCTTTTTGAAAACACTGTAGGTGTATTGATTGATGAGCTTAATGTCAGCAAGAAGTTTTTTGCGATAGTAAGGTCAAGAAGTAACTGATCAAAAGAAATATCTTGGTCTAAATGCATATCATCTAAATATTTTTATTGATATATATATTTCTTTCATAATTTTTTTGAGGCATACATATATCCAGAGGGTACACAATTTCTGATTTCCAACTGTCTCATGGGAGGCTTTAGATAACTGAAATTGCATTCATTACGAAGTGATGATCTGAATCACTATATATCTGATGTCGGATACTGATTCAAAATAGCATCCACCAGGCTTCTCCATCTAGTTAGTGGCTCAAAACCATACCTAAGTAGCCTACAATTGAAGGGGGAAACAGGCCTGACCTTAGGTATTGCTCTAAGATGTTAAGAAATGTTTTGTTTTAAAAATTTATAGATGCAAACTAGCGTTGCAGGTTCTTTTTTACACAAAGTATTAAAGATTATTAAAAAAAAAACCTTCCTCAATATTTTTATTTTGCTTTTTAACATCTCCAAACTCAATTTGCAAAGGAATTTTTATTACCTTACTCAATAGAACGCTTGGTTTTTAGGGGGTGGGGTGGGGGTCCAAATCCGTAAAAGGGGGTTCATATCTGCTAGCAATTCTGGACTAGGGGGTCCAAATCTGATCCACAAGCAGATCTGGACTGGAGGGTGCAAATCTGCAGGGGGTCCAAATCCACTGTGCCACTGGCTTAGATCACCTTTCCATACTATTTTTTACAGCATTGGGTCTGTAGCTTGAGTGAGGTCAGATGGGTGATATGACAAGCAGACTATATGTAAATGCCAGTAGAAAAAGAATGCTTTTGGAGCTCCGCCTTTAGGCTTGGCTAAATATATATATTATGCTTCTGATAGTAATCGTAATCGTAGTCGATTTTGTTGCTTCTTTTGTCGGTCTCTTTCCACTTTAAGGTATTTTCAATACGACGCTGAACTTAGTTACAACGTTGAAGGGATGGTAGTGTAGAAAGCCTCTTTTATAACCCCGTCAACGTTTAATTAAGATATTTGTTTGATGTACGTTGTTAGGTTTATGAACAAGAGCTGGAAAATGTCGAAATCTTTGAAGGATTTCAAGACTTGGTGAAGACGTTCGATCTCCATCGCGGCAAAGTAAAGCCAGGGGAGGAAGCAACAGTTGTCGGTGAATTCAAGGTATACTGCTGTCTGAAAAACAAAAAAAACAAACAAACGTGGATATGTCAAATGAATTCGACGGTTTCAAATGGAAGTCAATTAGACCTTGAACACTTACATAAGGTTGACAATTTAAGGGGATTGGAGTGAGCGGAAAGAGTTGTATGAGCTAAATTACCCTTGCTTTGGATTTTCATAATATTTTGTATTCCATTAAGAAGTTTTGCCATTCTAGGTTTTTAAAAAAGCAACAACATCAGCGACTTCTACGGGATTTTTTTTAGCACGTACCACCTTATTCTTGGAGCTGACATCAAAAGAGAAATATATATGCAGCTGTCTAAAGGAGTATATAACGAAAAGCGAGAACAATTTCCCCAGTAGAGACGTGTTGAATATCACAGGCCAGAAATGCGGCTCTGATTTAACCAGTTGTTCGAGGACAATTTCGTGAATCCAAAACGACTGAGCTCTAAGCGGGCTTCTATGTGGCGATGGTACATACTGCGTTATCGTTGTTTATGGAACCTGTTGCTGTACTGCTGTCTGTGTCTACTCTTATTCTTGCAGGGCTCGTTTCATGTGTACCCGCTGCCCAGTGATCCTAATATCCCTCTCCCGCCTCGTATTCTGAGTAACCTGCCACCTAGTGAGCCTGTCGAGTGCCTTGTTCGGGTCTACATCCTCAAGGTGGGTACATATTGAGCTCTGTTACTTGATTAACAAGGGGCTCGGGCCTGTAAAAATAGTGTACCCTAATTTAGCGCTGTACAAAAGAAAGAGAGAAATCTGTCATTGTAACGTCGGGCGCGTTGTCCTTATAATGATGCCCGAGTCTTTGTTCGTTTGTAGAGAATATCTTTATAATGACATCAACAATATATATAAAAATAGTAAAAACAGAACAAGGAAAGGAAAAGGAATAGAGAAAGAAAAAAGAAAGACGGTTTTCATCTAGGACTCGAACTCGGCTAACCTGCACGAGAGGCGACAGCGATGCCCACTTGACCATATCTGCCCAACATAATTAATAAGGTAAAAATATTATATTTGTTCCGGCAAATGACTAAATACAATACTCGCGTCGATCGATGGATAAGTTCGGCTGGTTTAGTATTCGACATGTGGTCAGAGAAACCTCCGAAGTGACCCATCGAAGCATCGAACGTTAGCTCTGAAAACATCGTTCTAACATGGCCGACCTTCTGTGCAGCAGTGCGTGGCAAGATTCATGTGTGCTCAAGTCAGGTGAGAACCAAATAAATACCACTTATTTTCTGAATGGACAGGCTCTTGAAGTGACCGACTCACACCCTTACCTTGGAGTTATCGTTTCTCATCTGATTTGCGTTCGAGTAAACACTGTAAGAGCTCTAAGATTCTCAACTGTATTTCTCGCTACTTTTATCACTGTGCGCGCGAGACTAAGGACAAGCTATATCTTTCCCTTGTACGGACTTCTCTTGATAATGCTTGTTGTGCTTGGGATCTTTATACCCAGCACAATATTTCTAACCTGCTGGAAAAAGTTCAGCGGAGAGCTGCCCACTTCGTTCTTCCGTGACTATTCCCGCGAATCAAGTGTGTCTTATATGCTGAGTGCCCTGGATTGGCCATTACTCTCTGAGCGTCGTGAGTGTTAACGACTCAACTTTATGTTTAAGGCGTCCCGGAATCTTTCTGGTGTAAACCTCTCAAATGACGTATCCTTCTTTCACTCTCGCACTAGACGCTTACGCGGTATGAAATTTAATTCAGATCACCTCCCCCGCGAACTGATATTTTTACTATCCCTGTACGGAACAGCCTTTCTTAGGAGGCAAGCCACAAGCCCAGCCACAGGACCCAGCATCCTTTAAGCCGCGGCTACACGAGCGATTTTTTGCTTGCGATGGTGATGCGATTTTTTGTAAAATTGTCGCGTCGCCGGCGCGCGATGAAAATCACCCGTGTAGCCACCCTCGCACAGGTGATGCGACAGCTCAAAAAATCGCAGAAAAAGAATCGCGAAAAGTTAAACTCATTCAATTTCTCGCGATTTTTTTCTTGCGACTTTTTACCTGTTGCGTTGCCAGTTCAAGGGTGGCTACACTTGCGATTTTCATCGCGCGCTGGTGACGCGACAAAATTGAAAAAATCGCATCACCGGCGCGAGCGAAAAATCGCTCGTGTAGCCGCGGCTTTAGCGCTAGGGTTAGCGCGTGGCGCAAGAGCTCATCTGCCCAACTTAAATCTTCTTAAATCATTAACCATGAACTACCTAGTATTTAACGTGATGTAATGTATGTAATACTTTTTTTATTTGGTTATTTCCACATCGGTTGTAATATGCAATAAGCATTACCGATTAATAAAACAGGAACAGAGCCCATTCCTAGACTCGGTGCCTTACGGCCCCGGTAATAATCGCTCACAACCTTCCCGCTAAAAGGGTTTCAAAGTTGTCCCCGAGTTGATAACAATAGTCGTATAGACTTATTTTCAGCTCAGCTGTGGTTTTTATGGAGATTTTAACCTATATAACTGTCTGAGCTAATCGTCCTCGCAAAATACAGCGAGGACGCAGCTCAACAAGGTCGAACCGAAAGCATATAAAAGGCGCCTCTGGCAGCCGCTATACGGTTCTGTAAGAGCCGCTATACGGTTGCACAGCCTACAGCCAGCTCGAATAAGCCGATCGAATAAGCCGTTTTTTGCTGAGGGAGGAAAACCGGAGTACCCGGAGAAAAACCCTCGGAGCAGGGTCGAGAGCCAACACAAACTCAGCCCACTTATTGTGTCACCACCGGGAATCGAACCCGGTGCCACATTGGTGGGAGGCGAGTGCTCTCACCACTACGCCATCCCTAGCTTCCCTCTATATAATCTAGTACTTTTGGTAAACTAGTCGTACCATATCAGCTCGTGGCTTATTAAACACATTTTAATGCGCCTCTTTTTTCCAGGCCATTGATCTACAACCCATGGACCCTAATGGATTGGTAAGTAAACCTTATCAATTAGCTATTTTGTTCATTTCTCCGAGAAATCTTTCTAAAGACAATTCCGAGGTACAGTTCAAAGTCTTCAATGCAAGTAACTCGTGATCAGGCGTTGTTCTTTTTCTTGTTTCGGAACAAATCAGAAACAATAGGACACCCGATCGCTGGCGCATGCGACACAAACTAGAACAAAGTTGTGCCCTGTGAATGCTGCTACAACGTCTCTGCCACAGACGCACGCGACCTAAAATTTGTCGTAGGATTTTGAATCATGTTTTAAAACCATACGACAGTGGTAGGTATAGGTAATATTGAATGGCAAGTGTCGTATACGATTTTTTGCATAGCGCGAGCAGCGCGCGCTACAGAAGATGCATGCGACAGTCGTAAGCAAAAATCGAGTTAGGGAGATTAGTGGTCTTGGGATCTCTGAGACTTACTGAATCGTTCAGAATAAGGTGGTGGCTATATTAAATTGGTGTCCCCAATCGGCGCTTCTTTCAAGTCATTTTTTTCTTGGTGTAAAAGTGTTGTCATGTTGTCCTACAGGCCGATCCATATTTGGTGGTATCTCTGGGTAAAACCAAAATCAAAGACCAAGACAAGTACATCCCTAACACACTGAATCCTATTTTTGGAAAGTGAGTACTTAATTTTATAGACGGAATTTCATTTGAGTGTCGTAAAACCAAAACTAAAGCAATTACTCCGAGCAATCACAACAGACGCGAACAGTGCAACGAGCCAATTGGAATACGAAGCAATTGCATGTAACCGATTCAAAGCGCTGGAAAATGCGCGCGTGTAAGTTGAGATTGGTTTTGCTTCTCATTGGTTGAGAAAGTGGTGTGAGTTTTGCCAACCAATCACGGAGCGAAGTAAAGCAAAACGAAAGCAAACGAGAATTACTTGCGACACTTAACTGAAAACCGCTGTAAGATGTGATTTAATCAACACTGTCACAAGTAATATGGAAAAGATAATAGCTCAGTGGTAGAGCGTCCGAACTAAACGGAAGGTCATAGTTTCGAGTCCTGTTGGGAGAAGGCGGAATTCTTTTTCCCGAGTTTGAGCGTACCAGTGTTCAATAAATCACATCTTTTATTCATTTACCACTCTAGAAATTTACCATCTCACTGTCTTCATAAGTACTCTATCTTCACTGTTTTTCTAACGACATGCCATCTTTAGTTAGTGTCTGGATAACTTGTACACACATAAGTAAGGACGTTGATCTTTCACTTTTCGCTTGCGTTTGTTAGGTGCTTTCCATTGTGCGTGCGGCGGTGGCAGAAGCTAGGCTTTACTATTATGTTTTTGGTGTTTTTCTGCTTAGCTCCCGTAGGACAAAGTGCTTTGGCCATGGCCCAAATTCAAATAAAGATTGGACATAATTTTTGAACTATTTCATTCATGTTTGTTTGCTAGGATGTTTGAATTGACAGCGCACATTCCGATATCCAAAGACTTGAACATCACTGTTATGGATTATGACTTGATTGGTAAAGACGACAAGATTGGTGAGACAGTTGTTGATCTTGAAAACAGATTCCTGTCCAAGTTTGGAGCCATGTGCGGCCTTCCACAATCATACTGCACGTAAGTGTTAGAATCAATGATACGGTTTCACTGCATTGTCCGCAATAACATTTTGACAAGTCGTCCTTGTTTATTTGGCATCAAAATGTAACACTTGTGGGACGTTGTTGACAATGACGAGTACCGCACATGCGTAAACATTATTTTTTGATCTGTTTAGGGTTCCCTGTTTGGAGAGGGTTTTCACGTTGGACATGTTGGAGGTACAAAACAATAGAATGGTTTTCTTTTGGGAAATAACTTTTTTTAATGTTTCTTTTTTGCCTCCAGCATGACCGTCGTGAAATCCTTTGTTCTCTAAAAATAAGCTCAACTTTATAACCACGCAAGTTCACCTTTATGAAACTATTTTTTCATGGTATCAAGCTGTAGCAACAGTAGTTGATGTTATCTTTCTCTTTATGTTTTCAGTTCAGGAATTAACAAGTGGCGTGACTCTCAGACTCCGAAACAGATTCTGGAGAAGTACTGTGAGACAAACAACCTCCCTAAACCGAAATTTATTGGCAACAACAGACTTATTTTCCATGGAGACGATTTCCTGTTGGATGATTTTGGTAAGCTCTCTTTGTCATATTCGTGGACCCTCTCTTTGACACTTTAGGCTACAGCTGAGGTGACGTCTTGGATCTTCGGAAGCGTTCGGCTTAACATCGGAAACGGCTTGGGTTAATCCTCAGGGCCCGGTTGTTCGAAAGCCGATTAAGTTAATCCAGGATTAACGTAAACTTTGATTGCAGTTTTTATGTTTTGGATGAAAGTTTCTTTTGCCGCTTTTTGCTTTTCAGCATTAACGCCCTCTGATCTAAAATTTTCCAGAATATCAGCGTTGAGCAACGTTCATGGGCAGAGAAATAAACTCCTTGGTTAATTTTTAATCTTGGATTAGGGTTAATCGGCTTTCGAACAACCCGGCCCTGGTGATTTGCCTTTGAATTCTGGACACCTTTGAAAGTCCTTCTTCAATCATGGGACCGAAAAAAAAAACGTTTGGGTTTTAATGTCCTTCAGAAATCCTCGAGTGACGTATAGCAATTTGGATGACAGAGCGGAAGAATTAGGGATTAAATCCATTTCACGGTCCCTCGAGCGCCTTTTTTTGAATAACGTCCACAGAATTGGTCCCCTTTGCCATTCAGGTTAATTAATGTATCCTGCTCACGTTCAATCCAACTGAAGTAATTTTGTTTCAGTTTACTTTAAAGGAAGTTGAGTATGGCCGTGCTGTCAAATCCTGTATGATAAGACAGTGCTTGATGGAATTATCGTTATCGCCTTACAAATCGTGTCTGTACTTTCAATACGTTTTAAAATTTATTTTAAGGTTCCTCTTAGGCAGTCAGTTCTTCCACAAAATAACTCTATTCTTTGGCGTAATCAATATCAAACATGAGCAAGAGAAAGAGGGCTTCATCAGATATCCAAACCCTGGGAAGCGGGGTTTTGTTTTGGCCGTCTTTCGAGTGTCTGGTATAGCTTTGCAAGCCGTTAAGAAATCCTGGAGAAATTCAAGGCAAAAGCTCACCCAAAACCCAAAACTCCTTCACGTTTGTGATTTTCCTTTGTTTTCTCCTCGTGAATTATATGATGACTTTGAGAAGGACCCGGGGGGAGGGGGCGGGGACTCTCGTAAATTCAGGTGTGTGCCTCTAAGGGTCTAAAATCCTGACCCTATTTAAGGATGAAGCACACGAAAATTGATACCCTATTTCAGGCCCAAACCCGAAAAAACCGGAAAGAATCGGCGTGAAAATAAAGCCGGATTCGGCAGGCTAATAGGGAACGATCCAAACAACGGCTTACCGCCGCAGAAAAACACAGAATTTATCATTTGTTTTTCGTTTAGCTGGGTATTTTTTAGCTGATACAATTTAGGCGCCCTATGTAAGGATCACACAGGGAACTCTGTGCCAATTTGGGCTAAAATGATACCCTATTTAAGGATCAAGAACCTCAAAAACCATACCCTCTCCCGCGGCACATAACTATATAGCCCATATGTGGGAGTACCCCCTCCCCCCCCTCCCCACCCCGGGGAGAAGGACCGATCGGACATGTTCATACTTCCAGAACAGGGGCCCGTTTCTCGAAGCTCCCGGTAATTACCGGGCCTGTTAAGCTGTTTTGTTTTCCATTCCAGATGGGAGTTTCAAAAGTTTTAAATTTATACAGTAAGGTTATCAGCTAAATAAAAAAGGACTTGATTAGAGGTCAGAACACACCTTACTCTTCTTGAGATTTTTATTTTAAAATATTGTTTCAGGCCCGTTAATAAATAAAATCCCTCAATAAGTTGTCAAAATGGAGCGGAGTTTACCCCTAAGGCGTCCAAGTTGGAGTCATTTGAAGCAGTTATTTTCAAACGTTTTGGGGTTGAATGCTCCCTGGACCCCCTAGAAGGCCCCTGCCGCCTTCTACTCCTTTTATCCTGCCTGCTGCTCCAAATAAGTTTGACTGTCTGGTTTTTGTCTTCTCAGAGCAGGGAATGACGATAAATCCACACATGGGTCCCCCTGATCAGCGGCTCTCCTTGCACGTGCTCAACAGCCTTCCACTTGTCCCTGAGCACGTGGAGACACGCCCGCTATACAACACTCTTCAACCTGGGATAGAGCAGGTTTGTTGTGAATGAAATCTTAGTGCGTTGGATTGGTTCTCCACGCCATAGATTACTTTTTTCGCCCATGTTATCAAATCTAAGCCACAGGCTGTATGATTCCGTTCAGGCAAAATTGGCGTCGTAATTTCAGTTGTTCTCGCGCTTTTTGTCAGTGCCGTTATCATCACAAGCCACATTCTGTTTTGTTAATTTGGAAGTGTATGGTAATTACCGTAAAAGCTCTATTAGGCTCTATTAATCTACTTTTAGGCCTTATTAGCGGGGGGCATACTGGAGAGGGGGGCTTAATGGAGAGGGGGGAGGGCTTATTTCAAATCTTTGAACACGTCGTTTTCGTGTTAAATAGTTTCTTTGCAAACCTCAAATAACTGCAGGATAACGTTACGCAGGTAACAGTATTGTGTGTTTTATTGTATAGAGCGGTTTTCAATTGAGTGTCGAAAGTAATTATTGTTTTGCTTTGGATTTGCATTGCTTCGCTCTGTGATTGGCCAGGAAAACTTGCGCCACTTTCTCAGCCAATGAGAAGCAAAACCAAAACCAATCGTGACTTGCACGCGCGTATTTTCCCGCGCTTTACGCCGGCTACATGTAATTGCTTCGTATTCTGATTGGCTCATTTCATTGCTTACTTCTGTTGTGATTGGCTGGAATAATTGATTTGGTTTTGGTTCTACGACACTCAATTGAAAAGCGCTCTATTTGTTTAAAAAAAAAACCAAAAGGACCGCATAAAGTGTATTTCGTAAGACGGAATTTAGGACGAAATAATTAAAAAATCTCGCTTCCCAAAAGGGTGGGTCTTATTACAAAAACCGACTCCCAAACGGGGAAGCTTATTAGAGAGGGGGGCTTAACAGGGCTTTCACAGTAATTTGTTACGTTTTTTACCACTTACGTTAGGTTTTTCACCAATTTAACTTGGCGTTTCTGCCGATTAAAGTGGGGACCTACCCACCTTAGCGAACAGATACCAAGACTCTTTATTCGTTGCTGCAACTCACTACGAGAAATCACTTTGACAATCAAACTAGAAGACAAAACAGTTTGGAACTAACAGCAATCATGTGTGGGCTTACCCTGATCCTTGACTAACGGAATAGGAAATATACGATATTCACTTCATAACATTAGATCTTTCCGACTTATACTACCTCTTCTCCGCAGGGGAAGCTTCAGATGTGGGTTGACATTTTCCCGAAAAGTATAGGACCTCCAGGAATGCCGTTTAACATCTCACCTCGAGAGCCGGGCGAGTAAGTTTGTTCCGTTCCCTTTATTATGTAATGTGACTGTAATAAATGAGGAGCAGATGATGAGCAGGATTGTTTTAAAAAGTTTAAAACACGAGGCGCAACCGAGTGTTTTAGGACTTTATTAAGCAGTCACAGTTTGCGACGAAGTTGTTAAACGGCTTCAAAAGTCTTACTGTATATATGTCCATTCAGGTTACACTTATATTTAGATTATGGGTTATTTTGGCCTAGATAAGCGGACGTACAATTTAGCCGCGTCTATATCAGATATTAAGACATTCATTAAAAATCGATTTCTTTTGTATTTCCTTCATGAATTGTTAATATTGCTAATACTCACCACGAAACCTACCATACAGTGTCATACTTGCAGTGCAAAGATTCATCAAACTGAAAGTTTAATTCGAAAACAATTGCAGAAGAATGCTAGATTTCCCATTCATATGGTGATGAGCTCGTCAGGTCAAATTTCTAAAAAGAATATCTTTCAAAAGCCTCCGAAATTACTCCTAGCTCCATCGGAGGGCCACCTTAGTCTGCAGATCGTACCATTACTCCAAATCACTGGAGAGTTTTCCTTGTAGTAACTAATGTTTTCTCGTATTCAGATACCAGCTGCGTGTCATAATTTGGAACACCAGTGACGTCATTCTTGATGAGGTGTCGGTCATGGGTGAGGCCATGAGTGACATTTATGTCAAAGGGTAACTATAAGTGAATATCACATACTTCTTTGACAGACGCTAGTAGAGGGTTGGACATAGAAAGTCAAACCTCCTCCCCAGTTCTTCGCAACGAGGAAACCCAGAGAATACACACAAATGATGCGGAGGGTAATACCCAACATTCAAATACTGAGTGACAAATCGATTCAAGTGATGACAACACTTTGAAACAAAAAATAAACTCGGAAAATACAAAACATTCTCTCTATCTAACTCCACGCATATGTAACGGGACAGACCTTAAGTCTGCCTTCCCCTCCGCAATCTAAAATTTCTTCAAGACGTCAGGTTTAATTCCTAAATCATCCACAGTTGATATACTAAAGGAACCATGCAAACACAGTTTGCCATTCAGCTTTCGACACACATCTCTGTTGAAAGAAAAACTTTTTGCCCCGAGTCGGAATCGAACCGACGTTCCCCAGTTACTAGTCGGGCGTGATAACCACTACACTACCGGAGCAACCACGCTGGCAACGCGGCCACTTTAGAAAGTGAGTAGTATCGCACGTCGGCCATTCCTCAGAACATTTTTCTTTCGAGACTTTTGTGTGTTTCCTGGCTTCTAAATTCCCTGGACGGGAATTAGAAGTATATATATGTAAATACCTTCGAAGCCATGAAAGCCGTAGAACAATATACTAAAGGAACCATGCAAACACAGTTTGCCAGTCAGCTTTCGACACACATCTCTGTTGAAAGAAAAACTTTTTGCCCCGAGTCGGAATCGACTCGGCAAATAAAAATATTTACATATTTACATATATATAAAATAAATAAAATAAATAAATAAAAATATTTACATATTTACATATATATACATCCACAGTTGATACTGTCTTATTCCAAGATACTATATGCTGGTTATAAACCAATTTACGTGGATCATTAAATTTCGTTGTAGTTGGATGTCAGGGATTGATAAACAAGAGAAGACTGATGTTCATTACAGGTAAGCAATCGTAAACCACTTAACGGAAACCGTTATGAGTGCTTCTTTTCAATATCCACTTTTTTTATTGAAAATTTATTAGCTGCTTCCACTACCTTTTTATTTTCATTTACATCATATACATGAGCCATAAACTGGCTTGTTTCCCAAGCAATCGTAGCCATTAGGAATTTTGTTGTCATACGAATTGTTGCCGTGATCATAGATTAGTCTTTATTTGTTTATTTATGTGCCGTTTTCACAATATTTACAAATAATTAATACACCTAAGTTAGTGGCGAGGAGACCTCACGAAACCACAAGGCTTATAGGAGAGGCCACCTCGAAGGATAATATAAAAGCATAATTTGGTGCTGTGTGAGTGCGGAATGACAGATTCGGGAATGTTTAAATAAAAACTGTAACATTTTTTTTTGAAGGTAAGAAAACTTGCTGAACAGGTGATTGAAGTAGGGAGAGAATTCCAAATCATAGGACCTTGAAAGAGAATTGTAAATTGCTTTATGTTTGTACGACAGAACTGAGGGCGGCAACATCCAGCCATTCGGGTGCCATAATTATGAACTTGACAACTTGTCTCAAACAAGTTGAGGAACATTGGAGGCAACAATTGATTGTGATAATAAAACATAAGCTTTGCCATTTGAAATGAGTTCACTTGAAAAATATCGAGGATACTCAATTTAGCAAACAATGGAGCACAATGTGCTTGATAATCGGAATTGGTGATGGCTCGCACAGCACGCTTTTCCAGAATGAAAATCCTATTTAAGTTGGGCACATACGTGGACGACCAAGTAGAGTTACAATAGGTGATATAGAAATACGTATGGCCTTGTTTCCATAAAATCATTTTGGGGTCAAATTAAAACCAGGTGTCACCGTTTACCTCTCCTCCTGGGCCGGGTTGTTCGAAAGCCGATTAACCCTAATCCTAGATTAAAAATTAACCAAGGAGTTTATTTCTCTATCCACAAACATTGTTAAACGCTGATATCCTACACAATTTCAGATTATAGGACGTCAATCCTGAAAAGCAAAAATCAGCAAAAGAAACTTTCATCCAAAAGACAAAAATTGCAACCAAAGTTTACGCTAATCCTGGATTAATTTAATCGGCTTTCGAACAACCGGGCCCTGAATACCAAAGTGATCCTAGAATACCAAAAGAATAATCTCAAACTATTTTCTGAGAGGGGGAACTAACAATCGGTATCGGGTATTTTTCGACCACTCAAGAGAAGAACTTGAAAACGTTGGTCCAGTTTTTCCAAGTTGTAATCCATTTCAGTCCTTGCAAGCCTTAGCCAAAGAGGCTTGTTTATGATTTTGGTAAACTGGTAAAGTTATTTAAAACGAAACTGAACCATCGTTAGTGGGTTTTCTTTAATTGAGTCAAGCTGCTTTCAATTTGTCTTGAAGCCTTTCAGAGCAATACAGTGAATCCCAGCTATAACGAGCCCCTCTATAACGAAGACCCCGTTATAACGAACAACATTTGAAAGCCCGGCAGAATTACAGTAAAAGATGTGGAAACGAACCCCGCTATAATGAAATCCCAGCTATAACGAATAGATTTTGACGGTCCCAACGCATAATTTACCCCGCTATGGCGAATATTCTGTCCCGTCGATCGCAGGAGTCAGTAAAAACGACAGATTTGAGTGCTTTATTCCGCTTGATTGTCAGCACGTTACACTTACAGTTTACAGTATCAATTGAATAAAAATGTTCTCTACGTGCATTACTGAATTGTAAATTACCCCGCTATAACAAATATTTTTGCTGTTAACCAGATAATTCGTTATGACGGGGTCTTCGCTATAACGAAGACCCCGCTCTAACGAACAATTTTTTCGGTACCGTGGCACTTCGTTATAGCGGGGTTCCACTGTATTTGTGATATAGTCCCGGCTTTAAACATAATAGTTGTTTAATAGCTGCAAGTCCCTGCGATTGATGCTAATGCTGAGAACACTGGGCCTCAAAAAGATTGAGGTCTGACCGAGTCGAATTGCTCCGGAAAGAAACTCGCATGACTAAATGAACCGTTGTTTTTGCTTAGGTCACTGGATGGAACGGGCAATTTTAACTGGCGATTTCTGTTTCCGTTCTTGTACATTCCGGCTGAAAAAGTCATGGTAGTCAGGAAAAAGGTATGGGATCCCCAACGGGTATTCTCTTCAGCTATGGAGACGCGTTTGTAAGCGCTTCGGACTATCGAACCGAAGGCCAGTGGTTTTCAAACCCTTTGCGTCTAAAGAGCCAATCTTTAAGATTGAATCTATAAGATTGATCACGGACCCCACCCAATGTAAAACTGTTTGACATTAAGGTGATTCCCTAGTAAAAGAACCCGCCATAGATTTCCGATGAAACTTAGTATGCTGTTGTTACAGGACAAGGAGATATTAAAAACGTAATAAAAAGAGGGGGTCACCGTGCTTGTTTTCACGCCACACATGCTGACAAATACGGTTATTTACGTGACTTTTGGTAATCTCCGTGCGCAACAAATAAGCTCGATTATTTTTCAAAGCAGCGTGTTATATCACACAGAGTTTGGCTTTCTTTGATTGTTTATTCACCTATGTCCCAGAAAAAATGTCTTCAAATACCCTGCATTTTTTATCCTTTAAAGGAAACATAATTTGTACATGCGCTGTTGAGCCCGTTATGTCCCTCTTTAGAATTTATTTCATTTGCCAAAAAAGTAGCCATAGATTTCTACTAATTTTTTTCTCAGTTATTGAGGATACTGTTCTCATTGAAATTATGAAATAAAAAATGGGGGTCACCGTGCTCGTTTCTTTGCAACACGACCGCAAAGAGAAATTTCGGCTGACAAACAGTCAATGTCAAGGCAAGTACGCCATGTTTCTAATGCGCGCGCGCTCGTACGCGCGCTAAATGACGCCATAAATTATGCGCAGTAAGGATGCGCCATGCAATTATAGGGAATCACCTTAAGAGAACTTAGTGCACTTACTGTAATTTGTGTCGTGAACGTTATAACTCCCATTATCGGTTCTCCTCTGACAAAGCTTTAGCCCGTAGTCATACGCACCGATGACCACGTGTGAAAATTGACTTAACGACATTATTGTTGATCCGTTATAGATTCGTTTTTAGCCGATCACCATACTTAAACGAAGCTCTTTCCTTTGCTAAATAATTTGTGAACCTTTCTAATGTAGGAGTTAAATTATATTTAAACTTTTATATGCATATGTATTAGGCGCACTTTTGGAGCCTGGATATCAGAGAGCAGAGGATTCCTCCCAGACTACTTGTTCAGATCTGGGACAACGATCTGTTTTCACCTGATGATTTTCTAGGTAAGGATGTGATTAATTTTTTACGACGATAGTAGTTTATTTTTACAGTGGACTGAGGTGTTTCTTGAAAAGGGTAAACGTAGTGTGAGTTGTAACTGTAACTGAAAGTGTTGCAAATTAACGTTTTAGGAGTCACTATACTAAAGAAATAAAAACGCGAATTGTTCAGTTATGTAAGCGCGCGGAAATTTTTAAGAACACGAGAGAAGTGCCTAGAGAAGCACGAGCTGTAGACGAGTGCTTCTCGCACTTCTCGAGTGTTCTGAAAAATTCCCAAGCGCTTACATCACTTTTATTTTATAAAATGTCCCTGAGATTTACGCGAGCTTTCATACCGGAAGTCAGCTGATGAAATTTGACCACACTTTAACCCCCAAATTTTGCTTTCATGTTCAAAATAATGTCAAATATTGATTGAATCACATATATGTTATTGTTTTTACTTTATTTTTTTATATAGTGTCCAGAGATTTGAGCGTGCACACACTTGTGACGTAGCGCGCGTACATGTGTCGAGATATAATGCACTTGATTCGGCCAATCATACCGCGCGTAATTGTTTGAACATTTCATAACTAAGTATAATTACTTGGCGTCCTACTTTCTTACCCCACTCTCTCTGTCCAGCTGTGCATACTAAACCTGCCAAGCCCCTTTGACCACATATCGTATTTTTGCCGGTCTTCAGTTACTTTTGCTGTTGCCGAGCGGACTCCTCAGGACCTCGTTCCTTTTAACGTTTGTCCGCAAGGGGACCGGTTTTACGCACAATTCTTGACGAAAATTAAGTCATTGCTTTAGACATCCCAAAAGCGTGTTCAGCATTTGGGAACAAGAGAAACGTATCTGCCATCAGGCCCAATAAAGAAACACTCTTATGCTCATGTATTACGTCTGCTCGAAATTTCGCTTCACGTTTTGTGACGGAATGGTAAAACCAAGCGAAACAACAAGATAGTACTATTTTTCGACCAACGGCTGGCCGAAAGCAGTTACAAAGTGACCAAGCCTCAATTACCAGAAACAGCAATTTTTTCATTGTAACAACTTGAATTCAGCCAGAAGACAAAGTTTCCATTTAACTGCACGAGTTTGTATGGAATAGTTGGCGTGTATACGCGCCGGTTATCAATCGTCTATTCGCAGACTTGTAAAAGTGTTTATGTTGGTCTTATTTCCTTTTACATCCCTCAGCAATGATTTCATTAACTCTGTGATCTATTTCTTTCCTTACCAAGGTCAGGTAGAGTTAAACTTAAACAAATTACCCAAACCGGCGAAAAATGCCCGTAAGTGCACTTTGGAGCAAATCCCTGGGATGGGAGAACACTCAAGGCGGAGCGTGGAGACAATGTCACTGTTTGATCTTAAGCGAATATATGGCTGGTGGCCCACAGCGGGAACGGAGGATGGCGAACTAATCCTGGCGGTACGTCACTACGAGTCGGTTGTTAAAAGACAGTTTAGACCGTGCTTAACAAAACCGCGTTCTAAGCCATTTTCAATTTTGCCCATAATCATATCTAAGCATTTTCTGATGCTGATGGTAACGAGAAGGCTTGCATCATCCCAGACTAAAATAAACTACTTATAGAGAGATTTGAAGGTCCACTGATTGCGTTAAGCCGCGGCCTAGGTTGAAATAACCGGCCCTATATTTTACTTTCTCAAGTTAAGCTGATTGCCAAAAAACCCATCTGGGGCAAATTTGGCAATAATTTGTCGTGCGTCAGGTTGTGGGTACCGTAGGTCGTCTAGCATAAAGCCGGATACAAGTCGAATACGCTTCCAGGTCGTTTTTAAAAGTTGAGCGCGTTTAAACGATGCACGACTGAGGAGAGTTCGTGTAGAGGCATAATCTATGCGCAGACGAAGCACGAGACACATAACCCGACACGCAATAGCTCAGTTTGGAAAGACTGGGACCGAGTGGCCGCGCAAGTGATTGTGGGATTGTTTGAGGGACGCGTATTGCAAAGAAGCAATCGCGTCCTCCCAAACAATCCCTCACGTGGCACTCTCGGTCCCAGTCTTTTCCAGAGTGAGGCTCGCTCCTGATGTGTTTAACAGCATTTAGTGATCATATTATTACGCGCTTTCAAGGTTTACAGAGTTGCTAAATTCTGGCGAACATGAATTTGGCCGCCAAATATTTCCAGCAAATCCTACTTAGACGAAATCAAAGCGAATACCTTTTAAAAATGCTGAGCCGAGCAATCCGCTATAGATGCATCATTCATTGTGGCAGTTGTACCCAATGCTTTGCATAGTGGAGCGCACAGAAAATTGCTCCTAGTGGGTATAAATAATTTGACCGCTTGAAACGACTTCTCTTATTGCTTACTTCAAAAAATCACTAATACATTTACTTCCTATTTCTAGACCAAAATAACGCAATGGATAGCTGTACAGTAAAGCTTTTGTAGCCATGCAAATCATGTTTCATCAAGTCCGTCCTAAAAGGCTTGACTGCGCGTCTTGTTTTAAACTTGATAAAGCACTCTGCTTATTATTAAACACTTATTTTCATGGAATCATACTTTCAATCCCGCCGAAATAAACTAAGTAGTTTAAGTTACTTGAATCATTTTAACATTTTAGCCCTAGAATTATTTATTATGACAACACGAGTTATTGGGATTTGGCCAGAAATTAGTGATCACGTGCTTTGCGTTTGCAGGGTAAGTTGGAGATGACATTGGAGCTTGTTACGAAGCAGGAATCGGAGGAGAGGCCTGCTGGTAATGGAAGAGATGAACCCAACCAGAACCCTGCTCTAGAGCCACCAAAGTGAGTATGACTGTTTTGTCAATGGTTTCTCGTAAATAGGATAGAAATTTTGTTAACTGTTTCATATTTGAGTCCTCAAGTTTGGTGTAAATGCTGAGGAGAGAATCCCAAAAGTGGTTATGGTTATTACGATTCTTCTTATTTTTTTTTAGAGCGGTTTTCAAGTGAGTGTCGAAAGTAATTATATGGTTTTGCTGTGGTTTTGCATTGCTTCGCTATGTGATTGACCAGCAAAACTCGCGCTACTTTCTCAACCAATGAGAAGGAAAACCAAAATCAACCGTGACTTGCACGCGCGTGTTTTCCCGCGCTTTCCGCCGGCTACATGTGATTACTTCGTATTCTGATTGGCTCGTTGCACTGTTTGGGTCTGTTGTGATTGGTCAGAGTCATTGCTTTGGTTTTGGTTTTACGACACTCAATTGAAAATCGCTGTATTCTTTGTAAATTATTCTTCTTATTTCCTTTGTGACTAGGAAGCCTAGGTTTTATAAGCCTTTTGGTTTCTTCTGGGCTCCCTTGCCAGCTTACTCTGATTATGGTATTTCTTTGTGACCAGGGAGCCCAGGTTTTATTAGCCTTTGGTTTCTTCTGGGCTCCCTTGCCAGCTTACTATTATTGTATTTCCTTTGTGACCAGGGAGCCCAGGTTTCATTAGCCTTTTGGTTTCTTCTGGGCTGCCTTGTCAGCTTACTATTATTTTATTTTCTTTGTGACCAGGGAGCCCAGGTTTTATTAGCCTCTTGGTTTCTTCTGGGCTCCCTTGTCAGCTTACTATTATTGTATTTCCTTTGTAACCAGGGAGCCCAGGTCTTATTAATCTCTTGGTTTCTTCTGGGCTCCCTTGCCAGCTTACTATTATTGTATTTAATTGTTTATGTTGTTTATCTAAATAAAAGAACTGACCGGCTGAATTGAAAATTTTGAACATTATAAAGTGTAATCATTTAACGAAAAGCTGTGTGTTTTACTTTTCCCTGCAAGATAGCCTTAGTTTTTTTATTTCTCAGATTTGGAAACCTATATTGTGACCGATTGGTTTGGATGTTATTGAGAAGTAATTCTCGACGCTTAGGTTAGCGTTCTGTAAAGGATCATTAGAACTTAATGGCACCTTTTAAGGTTGATTTAATTCACTTGCTGCGTTTGTCAGCTACGAAAAAGACTCCACATCATAGAAGGAATTGGCGAGGTACCCATTTGGGAGAAAACTTCAACATATTTCGCAAATTTCATGAATTGGTGCACTAAGTTTTTGAAATGCACAAATAAAACCTGTCACCCGCTCTCTAGACACATACGATTCCACCTTCTCTTGATCCGTGACACATAAAAAGGCTGCCTGTAGACCGCCTCGCAGGATATTAAAGTACACAGGTGTGTGTTTGTAATCCATTCCACAGTCGTCCAGCGACATTATTTGCCTGTAGACCATCTCTCAGGTGTATTTTTATGTAATATTCAGTAAATGAACAGGAACGTTTTATCGAAGTTTAAAACAAGTTCGTATTTTGAACGAGCATTCTAGCTCCTCGACATAATGTGTCAAAATAAATGGATTGATTGATTGATTGAAACAAGAGGCGCAGCCGAGTGTTTTTGGACTTGATAAAACACGACTGATTGCGAATTTATTGAACGGCTTCAAAAACATTACTGTGCATGTATCCATTTTAACGCTTATAGTCAGATGTTGTTATTTTGGCCCAGAAAATCGGACGTAAAATTTAGCCGTGTCTATATCAGATATAACGACATTCGTTAAACATTAATTTCATTGTATTTTCTACATGAAATATTAATGTGTTTTTGAAATGTTTCTTATCCATTTCACAGTCGTCCAGCGACATCATTTGCGTGGTTCTCCTCACCATTCAAGAGCCTGCGATACATCTTATGGCGCCGCTACAAATGGAAGATTATCGCGTTCTTGGCTATTGTTTGTTTGATCGCTTTGGTGGTTCTATTTTTTTACGCCATGCCGGTAAGTTTTTTTTATACTATGATTAAATCTGTTCTTGCGACACAATCTGATCGTAACCGCTTTATCACAGTCAAGTCTCTTTGTAAAAGAGCGCATAGAAATAACCAATGGCATTGAGTGCAAGTCTCAAGCACTGCCTTAACTAATGTGCATGAAAGGCCCGGAACTTGCTTAAGGCTTTTAAATTATTTTACTTATTTCAAAAGGCGATTTGTAAATAATAAAATCATAATCATGATAGTGATCGTGATCGCGATCGTGTTGGTGATCGTGATCTTGATCGTGGTCGTGGTCGTGATCATGATCTTGTCGGTGATCGTGATCTTGATCGTGAGCGTGATCGTGATCATGATATTGTTGGTGATCGTGATTGTGATCATGACATGATCATGATAATTGAAGTGACACTTGACAGTATAATCAACGGAAACCTGGCGGTTCTCCTAATATCAAAATAGAAAATATACAACAAGTAAGATGACTTACCGAGCCGTTATTGTGTTAAAATAAAATGTTCTATATAATCTTTACGTTGAAACATGGTCCCTGGCATGCACAAGTGATTGAGACAAGGAAAACCTTACCAAAATCGAGATATCTCAAAGCTACGTCCGAAGTTCTCTGTGCTGGATTTCTTCGACACATAAAGAAGCCAATCCGAATAAAGTCAAGGGGAAGGTGGCTCAACAACAAGTCATTATGAAGCAGAGTTTTTGTCGTTTACATGCGAGTGTGAACGTGTGAGTGGAAATGAGTTTTCGATAGTCTGTATTCACAGAGAAAACCAAGAATGAGTGTAAGCCTTCGGACTCGGCTTTGATAACAGTTGCCTACATGACCATCTCTAGTACGGTACTGGGATGGGGAGATTCCCTAGTATGGAGCACTTTTATTCGCCCTATTGTTCCTCTCGTCCCCTCGGCACCTAAGATACAAGCTAAAGTATGGGACGCTTTTTGAAGACAACGTTTCGATTGTAGTGGTCAATGCCAGAGTGCTAATAAGGTTCCTTTTAATTGTTTTTTAGGGTTACACTATGAAGAAAATAATCGGTGTGTGAACATTCTCCAACCGTGAACTTCAACTAAAGGAATTCGAATTCAATATGGTCATAAATTATATATTTCGATTAAGCATTTTGCATGTCATTTTTTATAAGTTTTTTAAATTACATAAAGCAGATCTGATGGTTAGCAATAAATTGGTTGGGGGTGTCGACAATAAATGATAAAAAGCGAATTGTTAACTGACGAAAAAGCCTACTGTTCAAAGGACAACAACTGTACGTGGTTTTTTTTATGGAAGGTATGCTGATTACATGTAGAAATTGAAGTTAAACGTGAGCTTTTTTCTACGAAAGCAGTGAGTAATATCTGACACTTTCCTGAGTGCCAAGGGCGTTTCTCACTTTATCGTGGTAGAATAGTCTATAGCTTGGTACGATAAAGGAGTGTACTCTTTAAGGGAAGTTGACGTCAAAAGATCGACCTCGTATGGGATGCTAGTCAATTACAGGATACCGAGCATCAGTTACCTAGTACCATTTGTATTCTCCCACTGGATGGGAGCTGGTCATGATTGGGTTTGGTTTTGGTTTTGCTTCTCAAACACACATATATACCTGCCGTCACTGCGCAAGATATAGGAAACTCTTTAAATCTGTTTAAAAGTTAATTATAATAAAACCAGGCAAAATGCCCTCTAATTTGCCAATAAAATGATTTTGTGCTCGCTCTTCTCGTATGCGGTGGCAAATCTTTGCGCTGCACATCATTAAATAAACACTTGTTGCCCTAGCTGAGGATCTGGACCATTTGCACTTAACCGTAAATTATACTTTATTTTCATGTCCAAGTATTTAACACGGCAATGCTAATTGGATGCACTATAAATGAGACACACTAACATTTCAAGTAAAGTGGAATGAAGCATTTTTATCGCCTGATAGGAAGGTGTCTTCTTGCCTGCTAAGAATCACAGACGAGACGATCGGGAAACAAATGCACGTGTCACAGGGAAGTGCTTGAACCCGAGAGGTCTCACGTTTAAGTCCGGTGAGCTAATCACTTGTTCGTGTTGCCCGGCCCAACTTTTCCCTCTTCGAAAAAGTGCTTCTATCGCTCTTTGGTACCATTGGTTCACCTGTTTTTGTTCTAAAGAGTATTTTAGGGCTCCCTGTTACTGGGGCGGCAAGGGACAGGGAGAGCTTGATGCGGCAGCTCGGTGACGGTTTTCCGCGGCACTTGGAGGCAAAGTCAGCGGCACTGCATTTAACCCTTTGCACCCCAATTACAAATATATGCGTAAAATATACCGCTTTTGTTTTTATTATTTATTTCTTGTTTAAATTTTGTCAGAACGTCATAATAATGTGTGAATAGCACCAACTGGTGTTTTTTGCAATTATCACAGCCAAAAAATCCGACTCCGCTGCATACCACCGTTTGTTTGGCAACAAATTAAGTCCAAAATGCCATTCTTTTGACCAAAGAGCAACACCAAAAATTACACATTTTTGTGGTCAACTTTTTAATCAAAAACATTGCCCAACAGTTAAAATTCTACATTTACAGCAAACCTTAACTCTTTTTCTACCGGTCGATTTGGTCGCCTTTTTGTGCAATTTCCGGAGTGTAGGGGGTCAAATCGACCTAGCTACTCCATAAAAGGGGTTACCACGGAGATTTCGCTAGTTTACAACACCGAAGGCTCTATCTTTGTTGTCACGCTCGTCACGCTAGCTGTCGTTTATTTCTAAACGATCACTGCAGCTACAATTCCTTACTTATTTTATTTATAAGTGTGTTTTTCGAGCCATTTTGCACCTCAGAAGCCCCCTGCCTGACATCATAATAAAAACTGGGTGGATGGGTAGAGGCAATCCTTTGAAAGAAAACAGAGGTGAGAAGCAATTTCACACGAAGTGGGCCGCTCAAAGTATTCGAGCGAGTGATGGCAATTCACGGAGTGAAGTTGTGTCTTTAGTCGTTTTGTGAGTGGATCCCGGGACTTGACATGGCAATTTTGGCGAGTTTTGACTTGTAAATAATGCAATCGGTGCAATATTTTGCCAGCAGGATCGGGTGGAAATTGGCGGTTTTCCATGCTGCTGTTAGGCAAGAATATCCCAGAATTCCTTTGGTTCACAAACGTGAAAATTACAGACCGTGAGAGCAACTGAAATCAAATAGCGTAAACCACGTCGCGCTAAAGAAGTGAGCAGGAAAAAGTGGAACAAATTGCAAGAAGTGGAGTCGAAGTTTGCTGTCAATGTAAACTTTTAACTTCAATAGGAATTTTTGTCTTAAAAACTTCAAGACAAAGTTGCGTGAATTTTGGTGTTGTCCGAGGCGATTGTGGTTTTCAAAGAGAATAAACAGTCATATTAAGTGAACATTGGAAGTTTCGGTCAGTTTCCACGCAGGGTGCATGATGAAATCTGAAAAACTTATCATTTTGCAATAAAAATGCTTCATTTCAACCATAGTCCGGATTTGGGAAAGTTGCAGGTTTTCGGAGCATTGGTCTTCTACGACCAATATTTTGGTGAGCGGTAGAAAATGAGTTAAGGCCAGACCTTGGCATCTGGATAGAAATTTTCCTCTCAATTTTTCCGCGTGCCGCGCTTTAGCCATTTTATTGGAGCTAGTCGCTCATATCTCAAGTTGCCTTGTTCACTCCCGAAAAGAATTCTGGGAATTCAGCCATAGCTTGAGCATAGTGCCAAGTGTAGGGCCACCCAGTGCTACCGCAAAATATGGCATCGATTGAACTTTTAACTAGCCAAAATTTCCTTGGTATGTCCTGGAATTCATCCACAAAACGTCCAGAGTGACTCTTGAACCGCAATATTGGCAACGAAGCATGTGTGGCGTCTCATTCAGCATGGAACCACCTCTCACCTCTGTTTTCTTTTAGATACTTACCATTACCAATATGCTAGCTTAATGATGCCAGCCTGGGGTTTTCGCAGAGGAAAATGGCTCGAATTAATAAAAGGCAAAGCGGCAAACTCACCAGAATCAAACGTGTTGACTCAGTAAACGAGCATCAGCCGCTAATGTGCGTGCCATCACGTAGTTCTAGCCCACAGTGTTACAAGACCGCAGTTATTTCCATCGCTACTCCTTATATGGAGAAGATTTGAAATCGCACCCAAAACTTTTGTCACCTTGATGAAACTTCCAGCAAAAGCCCCTCGGAGCAGTCGGAGAGGGCTGTTTAGCTACGCAGCGTACAATCTTATTTCGTCACATTTTGGAAGAACGTTCCAAATGTGAATCACACTTTGACTGGCACACTCTAGATCAAAGAAGAGGCTTCAAGTCCCCAATACTCGTGCACGTATTCTGGCGCCTTGGCTCAATCGGGGAACGAACGAACTAGGAATCAAACGTCTCGGGTTCCTATCTCTCGGCAGGAACTAAATTTTAACATAGATTTTTAGATAGCCAGAGCTAAGGATAATAATCATGTGATACAAGGTTTCGATACCCGAATAGCGGTTTTGATTTTATTTCGTTTTCAGAGTCTCTGCGTTTTTATTAATGTTTATGTTAACAACATACACTGACATCTGCGATGCTGACTAAAACGGCCTTTTCCTTCTCATTTTCATTAATTAAATGAGTTTGCAAACTGTAAAAGTTGTAAATGCCTAGAGGGTGTTTCGTTGCATATGATCAAATAATCCAAAAACAAGAAAAAGTGAATTAAGACATAGCTAAGCAAATAAAGCAAAAATAGTCTTACAAAGCAACAGAGTACAATTTTCAAACTTTGCAAGTAAACATTCTTTTGTTTCTTACTTCTTAATCAGTTCACAAACCTTTTCGTGTGCTTGCTTAGAAGTTACTATTCTGTAATTCTGCAGTCTTAAGTTTTCTTACGTAACGTTAATGTCTGAGAGCAACCATGCATTTCCTACAATTCTGGTATAATTTCAGCCATTAAAATTTCCATTGACGCGACAGCTATCTCAAGTCCTAACAAACTCATTGACGTGTTTCTAGAGCAAAATCAAGCACCAACCACTCTTTTAGCAGCGTAACTCTGAAACAAAACAACAGAAAAGTTTACTCTTTCAACGATAGATTACAAAAAATGACAAATTTGTTCTATTTTTTGCAAAAAGCCATTTTGTGTGGCCTTTACCCACAAGGTCGCCACGCGCGGTGTCTCCAGGCTATCTCATTAGTTTGTGGCGTATTTTTATAAGAGCATTCTTAAAACCCTTACTTACTTTTAAGTTTTCGAGTATGAAAATTATTTTATTTTGTTATCCCGTCGCAAACTGTTTCGAGTATCATGAGTTGTGGTCCACAGGGTCTGATAGACTCAACACTCCTAAAATAATTACTACATTCCAAAAGTCAGTATAAAACGTGTAAATAAAAAAAAATTGGGGTATCATTAACGCCTGTTCACTTTTAAATTGCCCGCGTGCTGTCATTTTGGATTTCATGACGTGATAATGAAGCAGAAAATCTCTTGTCCTAAGCAACTAGGTAACAAAATGACGTCATGACATCCAAAATGGCGGCAGTTTAAAAGCGGAAATAGGGGACAAGGACATCTACTTGTTTTGTATACCTAAATATTATTTCAACGTTCAAAAGAGAAATGGAAAAATTTGGAATAAGGGTTTATTTTAAACCAAATGTGCTTCACTTACCGGAATACTGTAAACGAAGTAGGCTATTAGCAAAACGAGCATGCAGAAGACAACAGCGTTGATGAAAAAACGTTTGTTGTTTCGCCAGATTATGTGTTTAAACGTTTTAAAAGGATGCAAATACCACAGAAACGAATGCGATGGACGACTGAAATGGAAACAGGAAAGAATTTTCATTCAACTGTACTCAGTAATTTGCATTAGTCGCTTCTGGAGAAATTCGATTTTTTGAAGCTAAATTAGCGTTACTTAATCTTAACATCATAACTTTTTTTAAGAATATGTCTCATATTAATGTAAATCTACTAGCGTCTATCACGAATGCCGTTACTACTTGCTATCTGTTCTGTTGTATGTAGCGAGTAGCGGTTGAAGTGTCTGCAAGGAGGATTTAGATAATTGTTCAGTTCTGAAAGACTAGTAGCTGATTTATACGAAAACAATTAGATTATTTTCTTATTTTCCTTATTTTTATGTGTGATGGCTGATTCGGGATGCGCCCTCACCAGCTATCACGCGATAGCAATCTCGCGCTCATTATCTAACTGTTAATTATTCACTAGTACTACGGCTGTGATACTAAAGGTACGAGCATCGTTTGTTAATCTGGTCAGATATTCGCTGCTGTGAGCCCTGGGGCAACTAACCAACGGAACGATCCCCTCCCGGATCTCGCGTAGTATGTTCCGCATATAATGGTCATATTTAAACACACTTCCAACATAGATTGTCACACTCAGCTTTTAAATCAAGTGAATTCAACATTGTCGTAATGTGTTGAATAATAATAAACAATATTCACTTACATAGGCTTGGGTAGGGTGGGGTTTTGATTTGGCTCGGACTGACCAAGTCCCACGGGATTCGCCTTGGCCTTCTCCTCGTCCAAAATCTCAAGAGTCATTTCAACTTTACCCTGAAGCACAAATTGTACAAAATGCTAACTATTCTTAAAGAAATATCGGTTTTAAACCTTAAGGTTGTAAGGCAAATGAACGAGCCTATGCCCGACGTTACAAAGCGAACCAAATCGAACTTCATCGAACGCCAATGACGCGATAGGGTTCGATTGAGTTCGGTAATCACAATCGAACTTTCACAAGACATTTTGAGCAAGCGAACGCAAGCGAAGGTTCGATTGCGTTCCATCAGTTCGATTAGGTACGATCGCGTTACATTTGAGGCTGGATGGCGTGTTCGATTGAGCTCGATTGGTTTCGATTAGTTCGGAAAGCTAACTCTCTCACACAAAGATTTGGGTAAGATTGTGTTTGATAATCGAACTAATCAAGCCCAATCGTTCGATTAGGTTCGAGCAAGCTCGATTACCGAACAGTTTGATTAGCAACGTCGGGGCTATGCTGTTCAATGATTAAAAAAACTCGTCCAAGACTGTAAGTCACTTAAAGCTAAAATTAGAGGTATTTTTAACAGATTATACTGTTGCTATAGTAACAGTGCAAGTCTCTACCTTTTCCACAGGCAGGTGTTTGCCGAGAACTTCAGTGATCACTGTTGACAAGGCAAACTGTGACCTGCTGTATTTTATTCTTAACCTTAACCTACATGCTTGAGGCCTTCCAAGGGGTGGTCTGGTGTCGCTTTGTCGGTCGTTTACGACTGTCTCTCACTTGTTTCGTTAGGGCCAAATGTCTTTGTCGCAAAGAAAACAAAACTGAAAAGTGATTTGTCCCTTCTACCCCTTGGAAGACCTCATGCTTACCATCGGGTTATCCACTCGATGATAAAAGAGCCACAAAATTGCGGTACGTACTGTGATCTCTGCAAGTTCTACGTGGCGTATTTACAGAGACCTTGCGTAAAATGTGTAACAAACAGAAAACAGAGATAGCTAAAAGTAAAACCGTGACTTACTGTCATCCCCGTTTTGCCATAACATGCCCACCAACCCGTTTTAATTTCAGTTTTAAAAAGATCTATAACTTCAGGGACCTCTTGTTTACTGGGGTCTTTGGAAGTGTCGCATTGGCTAGGATGATCGCAAGGTCTGACTAGTTCACTCAGGTTTAAGTCTCGGTCACCTGTAAGGATAAAAGAAAATGTCAAATGATTGCGTACTATTCAACAAACCAGACCTATAAAAAATTGAAATAACAATTAAAATGAAGAAGAAACGTCTCTGCAAATCTAAACTGCGGGAGGCTGCGAAGTCGGCTATTTAGCTAAAAGCGCTGTCATACTATTATACGCTGTCATGCTTCTTTATACTTGTTGGTTCGATTTTTCTTTTTCCTTTTTAGCTGCTGCCCGTAAATCCAGAGGCTAGGGTTCTCACATGGGCGCCATTAACAATAACAACAACAGATATAAGGATAATGATAATGACAGGAATTATTTACCGAGGTAATGCTCGCTCGAACATCTCAACCGCCAAAAGTCTGAGCAGTTGTCTTAAATTTTAAAGTTTACTACGGGGCAACAGTAACAGTAAAAACAAGTCCACAATGAGCACAGCGCAGCCTAATAACAAGCTTGTTGCCCTAACCCTCTGGGTCATTTCCGTTTCGCATTGCATCCTTCACGTCACAATAACTATTACACGAGGTTACCTGGAACTTACCAAGAAAATCTGATCCGCTGAGTCTATCCTTGTCAAAAATTTGGACCTTTAGAAATGGATCCCTCTCGTCTTCTTTCACATCACGACCCAACAGGTGAACCTAGTGATAAGCGAATTTGCGAAAGTTTGATAAAAGAGCACAAATCCTTTTATTTCCTGCAAAACATTGATGGTCATCACAACCAGACATACATCGATTTAAACTAATCGATTTAAGGGTGACGCTTCTTACTTTCTTTCTTATGACGATCTGTTTCTTGAAAGGAAGATATTCTAGAGGAAAAACCATTCGCCAGTTAAAACTTCCGTTACCATCTAATGACCTGAAATGTGAGGAAAATAGTAACTTTAATAGCTTGTTCAGAAGCTTGTTGAAATGTAATTTACTGATCATCAAAAAAATATGCATGAAACGGCGAATTTAGGCAATATATCGTTCATGAAGGAAAGTCTCGAGTACATGAGGAAAGAAACAGTGCTAAGAAAAACTTCAGTCCTTAGATAACTCAAGAACTTTGAAAGTACTTTTTAAGTGATTCAGTTGATATTATTTTATGACCCTTTTCATACGTCTTCCATGCAAATACTATGTGATCTCCGTCATTCTACGACTTCACTTGAGTTAGTGGCCGTCCAGCATCAAACAAAGATGGCGATCATGGATTAGCGGACAACTGCTCTTCTTCAGTTGTCGACTATTGAGAATCGTGCGAATGACATGAATCGGTTAGCTCCTTAAAAATGTTGAAGAAAAACACGAGAAACTGATCATAACTAAGATCATAACTAAGGAGAGAGGATTACAACACAGAAAAAATATTAGCTGCACAAGCTACTCTACAATCCGAGGGTAAATAAAGTAATGTATGTATGCATGTATGTATGTCCCGAGGTGCGTTTACGAAGCAAAAATCCGCCATATTAACTTTTTATTTTTAAATTTTCCTGAAGAAGGTCAGTTAAACTGGGTTCACACGTCAATTTTAAAATATTAACCTCGTGGGAATTCCGAAAAAAAGAGATTTAATTTGTAATTTTTGCAATGAGAGGTGAACGGTTCAGAAATACAGTCACGAGAAATTGGCTTGTTATGCTACCTTTCGTGCACGCTTGTCCTTTGCTCTTTGTGTTCTTCACCTACGATCCACCTAATGTACAGGAAGGAAAAGAAGACATGTTTACCCTGCGTCAGTCTGAATACTCTTTTAGAAGAACGAATGTAGTGTACACTGTATTAGACCGGAAGTTTACCGGAAACCATTTCTGGGTTTCCCAAGATGCGTAGTGGGGTTGGTTGTAATGTGAATGTGTGTGTTCGGGGAAGCCATATTGTGTTAGCGTTAGACGTTGTGTTCATCCTGTAACATCGAGGCAGCTAGCCATTAAAGGACGAGATTTCACATCTGGCGACGAGGATGGGATGGTAGAGGACACCTTCGTTGTAGTTTCAAGTGGGCTTTGTATTTTGTGGAGGCACGGGTTGTTGTGATGCCCGGAGGTTCGAGCGAAGCAGGGAGTTCGGCGAGTGCCGCCAGTAGCAGTGAAGTTTCGACGCCTGTGGCTGTTGAAGTTGGGGGATTACAGCCTTTTCAAGTTAAGGGAGATCCGCATTCCATTTCACAGCGTTGGAAAAAATGGAAAAGGGCTTTTCAGTTGTACGTGCTAGGAAAAGGAGTCACGAATGATCCGCAGAAACGAGGTCTTCTACTTCACACGGCCGGCCTGGAGGTACAAGAAGTTTTCTTTACCCTTGTGTCTGACGGTGAGGACAAGGACTACGCCGCCACTTTTGAAGGTATTAGATGATTACTTTATCCCTAAAGCCAACGTGCCTTTCGAAAGACACGTATTCAGGCAAATTGGCCAAAATAGCGAGGAGACTGTTGATCAATTTGTCTGTCGGTTGAGACAACGTGCAGCCTCGTGTGACTTCGGAGAGCGGGAGGATGAGTACATCAGAGATCAGCTAATTGATAAATGCTATTCAGCAAAGTTGCGTAGGAAATTTCTTGAAAAACAAGGCAGTGTTACGTTGAATGACCTTTTAATAATTGCCAGGGCACAGGAAGCAGTTGATTTGCAAATGGAAGCAATGGGAGGGAACGCTTGTTCAGAGCAAGTGAACAGTGTCACTGATGTAAAGTTTGGTGTGAACAGTGAGAAGAGAGAGTGTTTTAACTGTGGTCGGGAGGACCATCTTGCTAGAGATTGGAGATGCCCTGCTAGAGGTCGTAAATGCGATCAATGTGGAGCAGTCGGTCATTTTAAGGTTAAGTGTCATAAAAGGCCACAGCGAGGTTCCCAACAGTGGCAGAAACAAGGTGCCAGCAGTTGGGGTAGGAAAATTGATCCAAAAGAACTGATAGGGGCAGGAAGACCAACACCAATTATGTTGACAGTCACGCTGATGGAGAGGTGGAAAAAGGGGAAAGGCCTAATTCTACATATGAGTATGTGTTTTCTGTGGGAGATGAGGTGAATCACAGTGATGGAATAGTAACCCTGCAGATTGGAGGAGTCATTTTGCCAAATGTTCTAATTGACTCAGGGGCGACATGCAACCTTCTTGGGAAGGAAACCTGGGAGTGGCTCAAGAATCAGAACGTCCAGTGTCAGACCCGCAAGAAGCTAAGGCCTTATTTGCATATGGAAACACCAGACCACTGCCAACACTAGGAACATTTACAGCGGATGTCTCGTCAGCGGACACAAATGTCACCTGTGAAGCTGATTTCGTGGTCTTGGATGGAAATGGCAGAACTCTCCTTTGTCGAGACACAGCTGAGAAATTACATCTGCTGCGTATTGGACCTATGCATGCTGTGAACAGTGTTGGAGCAGAGGCTATGGGGCAAGATATCAAGGACAAAATACAAGGAACTGTTTAATGGTGTAGGTCTCCTTAAGGGCTATGAGTTGAAGCTGAACATCGACGAGTCTGTGAAGCCGGTGGCACAACCTGTACGAAGGATCCCATTTGCTGTAAGAGAGAAAGTGGAGAGAAAGCTAGATGAATTACTGGTAAATGGAATAATAGAAGAGGTACCTGAGGGGCCAACTGGGTGGGTTTCACCACTGGTCGTCGTACCAAACCTGATGGGGACATTAGAGTTTGTGTCGATATGACGTGCAAATCAGGCGATTATCAGGGAGCGTCAGCCCATCCCGACAGTTGAGAAGTTCTCAAGACCTAAATGGCAGTACAGTGTTCAGTCGAGTGGATCTGAAGTGGGATTTCACCAGATACTTCTTGCAGAAAAAAGCAGACATGTGACAACATTTGTTACCCACCGCGGCCTTTACAGATACACCCGACTCATGTTTGGAGTGACCTCAGCACCTGAAAAATTTCAAAAATCATCCGGGATGTACTACGTGGCTGTATGGTGTGGTCAACATTGCAGATGACCTGGTGATCCATGGAAGGACCTTGAGCAGCATGACGAGAGGCTTTTTGCTGTCCTTGACCGGTTGAAGACGGCTGGTTTGACGTTGAACGAAAGCAAGTGTGAGTTCAGGCTACCAAGGTTGACATTCTTTGGGCATGAAGTAACACAAATGGTGTTGAACCCAGTGAAGAGAAAATTGCAGCAATCCTA